>PVKS010007330.1:0-73526 GCA_004027875.1 Aplodontia rufa
ACCAGTCAGAATGGCAAAGATGAAGAAAATAAACAACAATAGATGCTGGAGGGGCTGTGGAGAGATAGGCACACTAACACACTGTTGGTGGAGCTGCAGACTGGTACAGCCCCTCTGGAAAGCAGTATGGAGAATCCTTAAGAAATTAGGGATGACTCCACCATACGACCCTGCTATTCCACTCCTGGGAATCTTTCCATGGGACTTATAACTTGTTCTTAAGGTTAAACAATCCCCATTAGTTTAACCAAGACTTTAGAATTTTTAGTACATCTTGTCACTTTTTTCAAGTTTCTCCAAATCTATCTTAAAATATTTGAAAATAGGCAACAAAAACTACATTCGAACTCAGAAGAATATTATCTAAACTAAGATAAACTAGAAGAATATCTCCTCAATCCTGTAGTAAATCAGCTATTTAATAGTCAGAATTATTAACCAATACTCCTTTTGTCCCTCCTCTCAAAAATAATACTTAAAGATTTTGTTCTTAGAATGATATTGTGTTTACATGTCTTTGTTTCCTGGCTGCTATCTGCTAAAAATAATCCTATACGATGAGTTCAGTAAACACTGAAATTAAATGTTTTTATGTTATTATTAGGAAGAGCTTAGCTAACCTTAAAAAGAGAAATGTATACCTGTTCTTCTTCCTTAATTAGCAGTAAACTTTTCCTGACTGAATTCTTTTTTATGTATACATTGTAGCATCGAAAAACCTATCCAAACTAACTAATCATGGAGAAAAGCAAAGTGTTAGACTACCCTTCAAAAACTGGCTTGAAAAGAATAGTGACTGAAGCAACCAAGTTTTCTATCAGGTCAAAGCCAACTAACTACAGGCACAGTTTATTTCCCAGAAAGGTTAGATTTTTAGCCATGCTTTTTTGTCTAAATTACATGGGCTGCAATAACATTTTAGTAAAATATTTTGAAATAACATTTAAATTACACAATTTTATGCGTTTCCTAAGATAGTTATGAAAATGTACTGAGTCACAAGTTAATATTTCTATTATTTTGTATTTAGAATTTAAAGTAAATAATAATAACAACAACAAAAAATAGAAAACATCTATTGAATTTTATTATGTGCCAGAGATCGTACTAAGTCATATATAGGAATTAACTGAAGTTTGGCAACAATGCGTTGAATTGAAATGCTTTTTTTATTATCCCCAGTTTTTTAGATGAGGAAACTAAGACATTGAAAAGTAAAAAAAAAAAAAAAAAAGAGAATAATTAGCAAATCACATTGTGACTGAACTGGTATTTAAACCCAGACTGGCTGTTACCTAAAGCTAAGTTTTTAGTAATTATAATTCATACAATTAAGTTTATTAATAATTAGTTCTTTGGGCTGGAGCGGTGGCTCAGTGGTTATAGTGCTTGCCCGGCATGCGTGAATACATGAGTTCAAACCCCAGCACCACATAAGCAACGAAGTCTCAGAGCAACGAAAGCTGCATGAAAAGCTAAATAACAATTGTTTCTCTCACTGTCCCTCTCTCTTTAAAAAAAAAAAAAAAAAAAAGTTCTTTGACATCTCCTAAGTAAGCATACATGTCAATATTTTATTTACAAAATGTTTAAATAATTTAGTTGGTATTGTAAAGGAATTATTGTGCTAGTTTAGTAATACTTTAGATAATACTTGAAAAACATGATGGTTTAGTTTTTAAAATACTGAATTAGAAATTAATATTCAAATCACAGGTCTTATACTAAAATTGTGACCTTGGGTTTCTCAGGACTTAAAGTATCATCTGTAAAATTGACAGGGCAGTAGAAGTTCTCTTTTTTTTTTTTTTGAGAGAGAGAGAGAGGGAGAAAGAGAACGAAAGGGAGAATCAACTTTATTTACTTTTTCATGTGGTTTTCATTGCTCTGATACTCAGTTGTATATGTAGTGCTAGGGTTTGAACCCAGTGCTTGCACATGCCAGGCAAGTGTGATACTGCTGAGTCACTTCTCTAGCTTTCTCTAAAACATTTTAATTCCAAATGGTAAAAGTATGTTCAGATAGGGCATATGTTTCCTTGGTAAAAAGCCCTTTTTTTCTTCATTTTTAACTAAATTTCTATAACTCATGAGAAAGGCATTATATTAAATTCAGAAAGGCATTATATTAAATTCAGCTTTTTAGTGATTGGTAGACTAAACAAGCATCTATACGTGTATACATTCATACCCATTATGTATTTGTATGTAAACATTTAAATTAGGTTTTGGATAATCAGAGGAGAATTTTTCCATAAGGTTAAAGTTATAAAATTTAAAATAAAAATTTTATATTAAATTTTATATTGCCATATTTGATACAGTGAATAAATTAAAATTTTTGGCATTAGAATAGAAATGCCAACTTTACACCACTTATTTGTTTTTTAATAACACTGTTTTATAAGATTTTTAATGAGCAATCTCTGAAGTTTAATCACTAAAAACTAGTATAATGAAAGTATATACGAACATGCCTCAAATCACAATATTGTCCTAGCAGTGCATGCTATGTTTGATCTAACCTTTAATTGATTTTGTCTAGTTGTTATGCAAATATTAGTTGTAAAAGAAGTCAGAGAAAATACAAATGGGTAAATAACCCAAAACACTGAAAGAAACTCAAAAGTCATGGTAAGGGATCACAACCATTTTACCTATTAAAAAATAATTATTCGTTATTAAAAAAAAGCATATAATACTTTCTAGGTAGAATTTGATAATTATAAATGTTTCACATATTTGAATGGGCGTTTAAAACCTTCACTTAAGTTGTTTTAACCTTCCTTTTAATTGCCAAAATTTATTTTTCTTCTTGTCTTTAAAGGAGTGTTTAATGGTGGGTCTACATACTTGTGGTGATCTTGCTTCAAATACTCTGCGAATATTTACTTCCAATTCTGAAATCAAGGGAGTTTGCAGTGTGGGTTGTTGCTACCACCTCTTATCTGAAGAATTTGAAAACCAGCATAAAGGTACAAAGTTCTCATGTGTGATAATTTGTTATTTGAGTAATAATGATGTTTTTTGAAGAATCAGTGTACTAGAGTTTTAGAAAGCTGCAAGACTGTGCTGGCATTAGAATAATAATGTTCAAACCGTGCTCCCTGGATTCAGATGCCTGCCAACCAAAGTACAAAATAGGTTGAGGAATTTGAATCGCCCCATAGCCATTCATCCAGAGGAGTTCCTCATTGGTGCATTTTATGTATTAAACCTCTCCATGAGGTATGATTTCAAAACTGCAAGTTCAGATTAGACAGTTTATTAATATTAGCAGTTCTTTTTTATATTACCTTAATAACATCTTCATCAACATCCTTTATCCCTTGCTAAGAATTTTTCAGTCAGAAAGTTATATATAGGAATGGTATTGTTCACTCTTTCTCAGTATTTAAACCAATTGAATGTGAAATTTTGATTATTTTTCATTTAGTCTTGTCCAAGAGGTAAAAATTACAATTGTAGAAGTCCAAAAAGTAAGACTAGGTGACATGGAAGCCATCTTTAGAAGTGGCATAATTTTTTATGCAATAGAATGAATTTAATTAAAATTACTTTTTCAAGGTTTTGAAAAAAATCTGATAGGAAAGGTACCTAAAAGTAAAAATATGAATATGTAAAGAATGAGAGAAGAAAAGAAATCGGCAAAATTTAGCAATAGCTTAATTTATATGGAAAATATATGATTGCTAAGTAAAGAAATTTTCAATAATAAAATTAGGGGAAGAAAGTGAACCTAAAAATAGAAAAAAAAAGGTGTTTCTGTTAAATTGTATACTGCAGTATCTGACAGTATTTTTACATCTTTCATAAAGGAAATAAAGGAAAAAATCTTTAATACAAGCACAGTTATACAATTTTTTTAATATTAAATGTTTTTCTTAATCAGCAATAGCATACAACTCTATGGAGGTTAGCATTGGCTTTTGGATTTGGATGTTAGTTCAAGAGCTTCCTGTTGTGTAGTACAATGAAATACAGTTTAATAATTGGCCCAATTTGGATCAGAGGTAGACGTTTGCAGTCTTTAAATTTAAGAATACCCTCTTCCATTTTAAGATATTAATTTCAGCTGCTTGCTTCCTTCCTTCAATTCATCACATTGTCCCCAAGGTTTCCTTCTTCCAGGGTACTTCCCTCTCCTCTTCAGGCAGTGTCTCATTAAGACCGCCATGTTTTGTTCCACTGGACCTTAGCAGCCTTTGCTCCATACCACCAGGTCTGAGACCTACTTTCAGTATTTTCCCATCAAGGAAGAGATCTCTGTTTTTGCTAGTGTTCTATTCTTGCACACCATTTTCTCCACTGTCCCCACCTTATTCTCCCTCTGGAGTGACTCCCAGAGCCAGTCGTGCTGATTTGAGGTGTTTATTTCCTAATTTTTATTTTAATATTTCTTCTTTTTTTGTCAAATATGTACAGAGAGTCCATTTAAAATGAATGTCACTATTTTGTGGCAACCAGAAAGTATCATGGTGCATATTTCATGATATCT
Source organism: Aplodontia rufa (assembly GCA_004027875.1). Classification (NCBI taxonomy): domain Eukaryota; kingdom Metazoa; phylum Chordata; class Mammalia; order Rodentia; family Aplodontiidae; genus Aplodontia; species Aplodontia rufa. The sequence goes on from PVKS010007330.1 coordinate 4,499, forward strand.
AATTCTTCAATCCCATCCATAAAGAGTTTGCCAGAAGCTGCTTATTGGAATTGAAGAAAATTAAGACATTGAATAGTTATTCCTTTGCCTATTTTAAATCACTCTTCAGGTACATTTTCTAATAGATTATTATGTTAAATTGTTAAAAAGTATTGACCATGTATTCTAATTAAAATGAATTTAAATAGGACATATTAGATAAAGAGGCCTTTGAAGTGCCTGAAGGGAAAAAGAAAATTGGTATACCCATATATTGTGTCACTCACATTTCTTTTCTGCTAAGAAAAGATTTGATAAATTGATAAGCCTTTAGATTGTGGACACACTGCTTTATATATTTTGTATCTTCAGAATTAAGCACATTAACCACATTAGCTTAAATATGATTGATGTGGAAAAATATTTGAATGGTATATTTTAAATAGATGATTGAATACAAGTGAGTACAATAGAGTTTTATTTAGCCATAAAGATGAAATAATGTCAATTGTAGAATGTTAAACAAAGTAAGCCAAACTCAGAAGATTAAAGGTCAAAATGTGTCTTCTCTCAGATGTAGAAACTAGAGAGGAAAAAGACAAAGAAAGGTGGGGTTATGGATCTCATGAAAATCAAAGGAAGATCAATACAGGAAAGGGACCAGTGGGTGGGAGGTGGGGAGGAAGGGAGAAAATGCTGGGGAGTGCTATTGGCTAATTTATATTGTTATATTGTATGCATGTGTGAATGTATAAATACAAATATAACAACAAATCCCATCATTATGTACAACTGTAATGCACCAATAAAAAATGTGAAAAAAAGAAAAAGAAAACAAATGACTATGAATAGGGAAAAAAATAATCAAAGTTCCCTGATTTTATTGAATTGCTACTATTTTCAAGGCACTGTACTTGGCATTTTCTGTTTATTAAAGAAAATTGGACAGTAGCGTATAAAGTATCAATACTTGGGGAAAGGTTAGAAACTAAAATAGATGTGAAGGTGATTTCAGTTCCGCAAACATTCATTGAATACCAACTATATTCCATTTTAAGTGTTGGTGGTACAAAAGCCTATGAGATGGTATCTTTACCCTAAAGGAACCTTCTTTTTTTGTTGTTTGTTTTTTAATTTCTTAACTCTAAGAAACAGACAATACTTGCAAAAATATCTAAAAAAAAAAAAAACTTTGTGAAAGTTGTTTGGACTAGAAAGTACAAATAACAGGAAAAAAATGAAAATACAAAGTACCTGTACCCTTATTATTGGTTTCTTATGTGTCTTCCCAGCAAATAATATATATATATCTGTATATATATACATTCTGTATACACATATACATTCTGTATTCTTACATTTTAGGGAAACAAATAAATAAGCTTTTCCATTATTTTACTCTTCTCACATAATATATTTTGGTGATCTTTCCATATCAGTATGGAGAATGTTTGCTTAGTCTTTCTTCTCTTTGACTTCATGTTCACTGTTACTCTTTGCAATTCTTTTTTCCTGTTGTATTTTTCCTCATATCTTTCTCATAGTGATAATCCTAATTTTCATTTGATTCCATAAAAGGGCACAATTTGTAGAGCAAATGAGACAACCTTTCTCATTTCAGTTTACATTATAACCTCTTTTTCCCATAATTACTTCCTAGTTCACTTAATTTATTTACTTAGAACTCAATAATTCATAAAAAAAATCTTTGGAGTCGTATGAGTAAATAAGTAATCGAACAAAATAGTTCCAAATTTTTGCACATTAGAAATAGAAGCCTCTGTTAACATATTCTTTAGGATTTATTTTTGATCTACCTAGATAAAAACAGTTTTGCCATTTGTTATCTAAGTGGAAAATAACCATCTTTCATCATAGACCAATTTTGACTTCAGGATTTCGACAAAAAGATATGTTGGGAAAGTTTGTCAAAACAGAGACTGGCAGCTGTAAACTCTTTGTTTTCCTTCCTTATAAGCATACTAGTAAGGCCTTTCTATCAAAAATATCCACAAGGAGGTGTTCATTTTATTAAGTAGATAATGCTAGGCTTCAGTGGGGGAAAGCAAACGTAATATCTTAGTGTTGCTGGCTTTCTCATATATACCTGAAATGAACAGAGGATTGGGTGTATTTGTTAGAAAAGCAAAGACTAAGAAGGAGGAAACTGGAATGAGAAATATGATGAAATGGGTAGAGATGTTTAAAACAAGAGTACCCTCAGATACTTTGGAGGTCAATAAAAGAGTTGGAAATCCAAGAGAGAAGAGGAAAACATAGGGGAAAAGAAGGGTAGGGAAAAATAAAAGCAAACTTAGTTCATGATGTGGTTTTTCCTAACCCTGGACTGCCACATTTTTTCATCTCAGAAGCCAGATGGGGAGAAAAAAGCTATGCTCCATCTCTATTCTTCTCACCTTAACTTTGCTGTAGTTAAAAAGATCATATACCTTTCCTGGAAATTTTTAACAGTGTTTCTCAATTCTTGCTTCCTCACTGAATCAAATTTAACACTTGTTTTAGACAGCTTTGCTGCTATGACTAAAAGAACTAATGAGAACAATTAGAGGAGGAAAAGTTTATTTGTGGACTTAGGGTTTCAGAGGTGTCAGTTCACAGCTGGCAAGAGTGTGGTGGAGGAAAGAGGATCAGAACATGAGGATCAGGAAGCAGAGAGGGACTAAGCTCAGCTCACAAAATAGATACCCCAAAGGCCCACTACCAGTGACCCACCTCCTCCAGCCACACCTTACCTGCCTACAGTCTTACTCAGTTAATACCTCTCAGGGGATTTAAGGCTCTCATAACCCAGTTATTTCTCTTCTAAACCTTCTTGTGTTGTCTCACATGAGCTTTTGGGGGCATCTCACATCTAAACCATAACAACACATTTAGTATGCTGTGAACCTGCTTCTGACCTTCTGAATGTCATGTCTAGGCATAGGACTTGAATATTTTTAAGAAACCCCATGGTTAATTCTAAAGACCAGTATAATTGAAAACAAAGTATTTATTATGATTATTTAAGAAGACATGTAAAATTCTATAGGATGATTTTTAGGAATATGCCCACGATAGGACACATTTATTTCACCTTCTCTCGTGCTTGGACTTAGGTGTGCTCTACTCAAAGATCAGTTTGCTGAACCAAAGCAAAGGTTGAACCCGTAAGGGCCCAACATCGTACATCAAAGTAAAGTGCAGAGAGCTTAAGTAATTAGCCCACAACAAAATCCTTAAAGTAAACCTTGAAAAACCAAACACAGATCCAGGAGGGTAGGAAACTGGGTTGTAAATACAGAATGAAGTTAAGCGTTATAAAACTAGAGAAATTCAAGGGGGAAAAATTTGAAAGATGCAAAGAGTGTCCAAGATAATTATTGTGGGTATCACTAGCATTTTGATGACTACCTTTATTGATAAGCAGATGTAAGATGTAGATACCTGTGTGTTTGTGTGTGTGTGAGAGAGAGAGAAGAAGAAAATATGTGTGTATGTGTGTGTGTAAAGTCAGACAATGAGAAACAGTTTGTTCTGGGCTATATATGCCATATATTTTATGTAGTCCTAGAATCCTTTACTAAAATAGAAATATGTCACTATGTAGTTTGTTCATTATATAAAAATAACTGACAAAGCAAATGGTTTATGTGCATAATATTAGTATATTTCCTGTCATATATCAAGCACTAGATTCCATGCAGTTCTATCCTTGAATGGCCAAATATGTCATGTGTCCCTCTCTTCATATCTTACACACCTGCCCCTTACCCCTTACATTATTTGCACAGCTGTTTTTAAGTTTGAATTGGGGCAGTGTTGCCCTTTGGGATGTAAATTTGAGTTATTAATAGTCCAACGTAGTATAGTAGAAAATTCTGGTACGTATACTGCAGCTTTTTATGATGATATTTACTATGTAAACAGTATGTGTTTTACATGAATATGTTTACCTAATAACGCTGTGGTAGATCATAGAGGTGGTCTGTCATGAATGTCAGTTTTCAAAAATACCTCAAAGCTCTGTGAGTCATTATGAATACCGAATTTATACCATATGTTTTAAAAACTGCTTTTAAATATGTTTATGTTATGAGCCAGTAGTCCCTAAGAGAACCAGAAATACCAGAAACTGTTTTATTACAGTTCTTTATAGAATATATATTTTCCCAAGTTTGACTAATGTTTCCATATTTTGCCTTAACAGTGATTGTTATTATCATAATTAAGTTGAAATATTTATATATTTTTTCTTTTAGAAGGTATAGAGAGACTTTTTTTCAAAAAAAAGTCTCAGTATTACTTGGTTGTTTTTCTCATAAAGATAGAAACAGGTTTGTGGCAACACTACTGGTTCCTGATCCACATCTACTTATCTCATCTTCCTTCCTAACTGAACCATAATTTTGTTCGAGCATTGCTTATCAGAGAAATTGAGCCCTTCTGAATTAAGTAAATCAAATTACTCTAAATTATGGTAATTCCATTGATTTAGGGATGGATATGAGAAACATTTCTTAGCAATAAGGCATGTCTCCTAGGTGTCTCTGTTAATTTTTTTTTCTTTTTTTTGTTCTTAAAACTGAACACAAAAAAGGAATGTCACTTTTTTTGCGGGGGGAGTATTTCATCTGTTTGTGTTTGTTTAGCCTGACAGAATTATTGTACCTGCTTACTCTTGGCTTTAGAAATATTTTCTTTCAGAAATCTTTATTAGTCCTTTGACCTTTTCAAATCCTTTCTGAGGGTTGAAAGCTGGATGCTGGTAAAGTTTATGTGATTTTTTTTTTTTTTATGATGTAGTACACAGAGCATAGAGAAAGAGTTGGGAAGCTGGAGAAACTTATCAGGTGGTCAGGTGGTTTCATAGAGCTCTGGCTTTAATAGGAGCCCTACTAGGAATAACCCTTGCCAAGGCATAGATTTGTGGTTGGTCTGTCCCTTCCCAACTCCTCCCAACCTAGTACTAGGTCTTCCAGAATTATTTACTACACTACAAATTTTTCAAAACTACAGTCTCAAACATCAACAGTGTAGCACTGGAAAACCCACAGCCTTAACTTCACGTTAACCCTTAGTCATCAATGTTATGAGATAATAAGATGGTTCTCCCATACCTAACAAAGGGACATAGCCATCTTTATGTGGCAGGCTTATTTTAACCTGGTGCTGCCATTTCTGAATCAAATAGATTTAAAGGTGAATGATACCTTTCCTCATATCAGTTCTTTATTTGTGCCTGAGTCGTCTTTGCTGTCTTAGAGATTTAAAAATTGCTGTTATTTTAAATTTAGAGGTATTTCAAGGTATTTCGTATTGAAAAATGTATCTGGAGGTTATAAAAAGACATGTTCAGCATATTATTTGAAAATGTAACATGCTATTTAAAAGTAAATTTATCTTACATTTCTGGATCTTTTGGATATTTAGTAGATAGCACAAAAAACTGCCAAGACAGAATTAACTAGTTGATATCATCATTAAACCATGTATTGTATCATACAAAAAAATATGACTAATCAAGGAATTAGCAGTGGACCAGTCCCATTTTTGCAATAATTCTACAATTCCTGTCTTTTCAATATAGATCTGACAATATTTTCTATCATGCATAATATATATTTTATGAAACAGATTGTTCGTTTGCTTTGGATTGTTCATGCTGGAAGTTTGAAGGATACTAAGGAGTAAAACATGGTCTCTCTTCAGAGAAGTGTGAATTTTACTTCCATTTCCAGCAATGTATGAGTTGGGATTTTTCTTAGGTAGCATCTTGCTTATAGTTCATCTACACATGGCTAAATTAAATCATATTTTTTTTTCTTTTAAGGCATTGCTGGGTCCACATAGGATAAGGGAAATCTCTATGGATTAAGAAAAATCAAAACCAAAAAATTTTTTAAAAAGAAGGCAAAAGGGGAAGGCTAATTGAACTAAAGGTATTAAACTTTGAGCCATAAAATAATAGTATTGTTATGAGGCAATTGCTGGTCACATTGGGATCTATAGCCTAATATTGGGTGTCCTGCACAGTAGGAGAGCTGAATCTATGAAGTCTATACTAAGACATGATTTAAATCAGACAAAGCAATCTTTAGCCTATAATATGCATAAGCAAATTCAAATCTTTATAGAGGAAAGAAGTACTTCACAAATGCAGGTCCTCTGAATTTGTAGAGATTAAAATCTACCAAATATGACCTCAGAAACAAAATTCAAAAGATACGTGTGGCTAGGTATCTTGGCTGATACTTCTGTATTCAACTAAAAATACTGGATATGGTTAGTTTTGTTTCATTATTGTTGTTTTCTCTTAAAAGCATTCAAGTTCTAAAAGGATACTTATTTTTCCCAGCAATATATAGAGAAATGCTTGAGTCCACAAAGACAAAGGAAGCACTGAAACTACTGTGGGTATATGTGTGTGGTAGCAAACTTGAGCCTTGGTTTTATAGTCTTACAGGGGTGGGTTCCACATGATAAAACTCATACTTAGGCATGCATAGGAGACCCATCTAATTTGAAACCATAATAATGAGAACTGAAATTAGGGCAGCAGTAGTTGTAATAAAGTAAGTAGAAGAATTCAAAAATCATTTAAAATTGCTTACATAGTAGGAGATAAAGGAGAAGAAAATTTCAGGGATTATTATCAAGCTTCTGTTTTGAGAAGCTGCCTAGGTGACCACAAGTGCAGTTTACATGACAGGAAATACTAAAGTAAGGGCAAAGGAGGCAAAGTTCTGAATGTTTACTTTGAGATTGCTTTATGTATCAGTGATCATATTTTAGGAAAGTTTTGTGAATACAAACACCTAAAAACATGGAAATGGAACTATGTGGCATAAGCACATAGGATTTATTTTTATCGTATTTTCCAGAAAAATCTGTAGGTAATAGCTGACATTGGTTCCTATATTCAAGGATGTGAAGTCCAAGAATTGTAGTTTTATTGGCCTTTCACTTGTGGCTACATAAAAGCTGTGATTGCTCTAGCTCTTACCATCCAGATGAAAGAAATAATTTATGAAGATGGAATAGCCTCCTTTAAAGAACTTTCTTGTAAATTCTATTCAACTATGTCCTCTTACTAGAAGACAGGGACATGTAAGCTACATGGGCATATTACAGTAAGACTGTGTGAGAAACAAAAGAGAAACTAGATATTATGTAAGTAGCTAACCTATGCAGCAAAATGTGTGCATGTGTATAATATTAACTTATGGATAGCCACAGGAAGAAGGGAAGTGACAAGAAGAGTAAGCAGTGTAATGGTATGTATATATAACAATGTAACAATGTAATAATATCCATCCTCTTTTTTTTAAAGAGAAGGACAGGACAGTGAGCAAGAAAGAGAGAGAGTCAGTTTTATTTAGTTTTTCTTTATTTACTTTTTCTTCTCCAACACTTTCCTATGTATGTGGTGCTGGGGCTCAAAACCGCATCCTCACGCATGCTAGGCAAGCTCCGTAACCACTGAGCTACCTCTTCAGCCTCCCGTTCTCTTGTATTCAGTAACATAACCCTTCTTAATTTAGCAGGGCAAGTATCACCCAGCTAGAGAACCTATTTCTCACGTTAACAAAGTTCAAGCCAATATAATATAAATCAAAATAATGTGTGCAACTTGTAGTTCCTTTCCTTTACAATGAACCTGATACCACACCCCATTTTTTTCAACCCTCCCCCTGGCTATGGAACACTAATAACCTAGATATGAAAGTCAATAGCCAATTCTTGAGGATGACAGAACTACCTTACTTGCCTATCTCCCTGTATAGCACACTCTGTAGTGCCTGCCTTCCTCTGGACTATGATGAGAGAGAAATGGAGTATCTTATTTAAAAGCCTGTGTTCTGAGATCCTTTGTGTTGCCCTATTTAGTACAGTTGAATCTGAGGTCTGATTCTAAATACTTTGTGTGATTCTTTGTGTGAATTTTTTACCTTGAAATAATTATATTTAGGTACTGTGAATGAACAAATTTATAATAACAAAAAACAATAATAAGGAATTATGTATGATTTATGAATTATAAATAAATATATATCATAGTATGTAATTTCTAAAGATAAAAAGAGAATATATAAATGTTAAAAGATCCATTCCAGCTAGAAGGGAAAGGTTATTTCCTCTTAGATAATCAGGAATGCCTTTACAAAGGTAGTAACATTTGAGTTCAGATTCGTAGGGCAGGATGTAGATCAATAAAAATGTGAAGAGGAGCATTCCAAGTAGAAGGAATTTCTTAGCACGTTAATGCTGCTCTAACAAAATACTACAGACCAGTTAGTTCGTAAATAATGAAAGTTTATTTCTTAACACTTCTGGAGGCTGAAAAGACAAAAATCAAGGTGGAGGTAGATTCAATTTCTGGTGAGGCCCGATCATTCTGCTTCCAAAATGATGCTCTGTTGTTGTATCCTCTGGAGAGATAAACACTGTGTCCTCACATAGCAGAAGAGACAGAGGCCAAAAGGGATCAATGCTAGCTAGTTCCAGCCCTTGCAAAGTCACTAACTGTGAGCATACTACCCTGGTGATGTGATCACTTCTTGAGAGAAAGACAGAATCATTTTTTAATTTTTATTATTATTTAGTTTTTCTTGTGGCTTTCATTGTTCAGAGACTCCGTTGTGTATGTGGTACTGGGTTTTGAACTTGAGCACTTGTGCATGCCAGGCAAGCGCTGCAATTGCTGAGCCACTGCTCCAGCCCTATGTGATCACTTCTTAAAGCCCCACTTGTTAATACTATCACATTGGCAATTGTTTCAACCTACAGTTTTAGGGAATACATTCAGACCATAGCAAGGAATGGATAGCTTAACGTGAAGAGTGAGCTCTTTCATTAGAAATGGATGAGTCCTCTGGGTAAGTGGTAGATGAAGTAGAAAAATGTGCTTTAAGGTAGAAAAGAAGGGCAAGAGTCTATTCAAAAAGATCATGTATGGGAAAAGTACATTTTGGTAATGAGAACATTTGAATAGTACAGTCGCATGATCAAAAGCAAAGTTTGTCAGGACCAATGAATGACTCTTTTTACTGGGACCTTTACAGTAGAACAGTAGGGAAAGAAATTAAATCAGAAATAGTGTCACTAAAGCTAGGGGAATTAGTCTAACAAAAGCATTCACCCTAGAGAAGATGCCAGCAATTTGTGCTGGAATTAAAGGCAAATTCTACTCACATATAAGTTTGTGTGTCTTATCAAAGTCTTATTGGAAAATTGAAGTCATGCAGCAAGAAGTTCTGATCAGGTGTAAAATTCCCTGTTAATAAAAACTAGTTTTTCTGGTAAGTATTCACTTATTAGTAATAGTAAGTAATTATATCTCATAATACCCCTATTAGGTAATACTGTTATTATCATGTTCATTTTTGGATGAGAAACAATAATAGAGAGAGGTTAGGTAACCTGCCTAAAATCACATAGCTAATATGTGAAGAAGCTAGGATTTTAGCCCAGTCTGTCTATCTATAGGGTTATACTGTTAAAACATTGGTCAGAAACTGGGATAGATAGATACAAATTGGCCTCCTTTGGAAATTCCGTTAAGTTTAAAAACATCAGGACTATAACCCAATGGGTTAGCATTTAAGAACAGCCTCCATTCTTACAGGAGAACTGTAATCTAGACCAGAACTTGAAACAAAGGCATCCTTAGACTTGCTGTGAATAAAATGGGTTAAGTAGAAGGAGCTATACATCAAGAAATATACAAATGCTGCTTCTTCTAGGATAGGGTAAAAGTCAAACCAGAATTGAAAGGCTTAATCTAGCCGTCTACTCTTAAGAACAGTGCCTCTTGAATGTGGAAAAGTTTAGTTAGTTTGAGGTTAGAAAGTGGGTAGGAGATTTTGACTTTGGCATGGATTAAGGTAGTTTGGGGATTGATAAATCTGTTTTCACTGACACTGGATGAGGACAACTTCCTAATCTCTGCCTCCCTCTTTAATTGTGAGTCCTATAACTTTCACAGTTGAATAAAGTAACTGGTGTTATTTTTCTTCTCTAGAATGTTACAAGTTCCAGTTCATATAGGAGTGTACTCTTCCTTTGTCTTTAGAAGCACTAGTCTTAAGGACTCTATTTTATATGATTAACAAATATTCATCTGCCACATTTGAAAGTTTTTCTATAGATATCAGATATTTTGTTTATCGGGTTCAAGATTTTATTGAAGTAGCATGATTTTACTAGCTATCTTCTATTTTAATTTGTCCTTTTTGCTTTTGCAACCTGGATTCCACAAATTGTTTTTTATTTTTTTCTTCTTTTGCTTTTCATTTTCAATTTGTGTGGGCTACATGGGCTCTAGGAGAACAGAGATTGAGAAAGTTCAAGATAAACTCAGTCTTTCAATGTAGGAGTTATGTGACTCCTAAAGAGCCACATCTTGGGAAAAGAAGAAGATATTATTTAGCCACACATATTTCAGTTTTAAATACTTAGACAAAACAATAGAAGCTTTACCTAATAGGAGGTAGCAGTTCTAGGGTTGGTTCATTGGTTCAATTACACTGGAACATTAGAGTCATATTTAGGTTTGCCTCTCAGGGCTGCAAGGTGACTACTATAGTTATACATACCCTGTCTTAATAAGAAGTGAGATTTGGGTAAAAATTTTCTTCTGTTATCTCTTTCTTTTGGTCAAGGAGGAAAAAAAATGTATTGAGAAATTTCTTAGAATTGCTTTTTGTTTCTTTGTATTGAAATGGTTCACAGGTAACTTAGCTAGATGAGAATTTGGAAACATGAATATTTGACCTTTTTTCTTTATTGTAAGACAGGCAGAGTATAAAGGAAAAAAAAATTATTGAGTACCAATTAGTAGCATTTGCAAAAATATCCTTTATCTTCCTCTGTCCTGGTCCTCCTTTCTTCCCTGTCTCAATTCTTTTGTGTCCTGCTCTTGGGGTTTGGGTGACATAACATGAGAGCACTAACTGTTTATAAGGAGGGACAATCTTATGTTTTGGTATCCGTGACATTATTTAATCATAGCTTATTTACTATTTATCTCTCAGAATGGACTCTGAGCTACTGTAAAGTGAAGAGCTTATCTTTAATATTTTTCTTGTAATGCCTAATATTCACCATTTGTGCTATAGAACTTTCACTCCAAACAGGAATGACATGAAATAAAATTATAAGTTAAAAAGAATTAATTTGGCACTGGTTAAAACTAAAGATGGTCAGTAAGAAAGTTTGAGAAGAAATAATTATGTTGATACAATTTAGGTCTTATTTAACTAAATCTGCACATATTCAGATACTTTTGTGATCAAAATTGTAATTTTTCTCTTATGTATTCCTTGAGAAGGAACAAGGAATTTCCAGATATTTACCCATTAACTACAAAGCTTTTATTTCCTTTTTCATGCTTGTAATCTTTAACCACAAAGCAAATGATGACTACAAGGGTTGTAAAACATGTTAATGGAAAAAAGTACATTTTTATTATTTAGTTAATTATAATGATGGTATCACTTTTTTTAATTCAAGCCTACGTTATAAAATACATTTTATGTTACTACCTAGTATGTATGAAGAGAAAATTCTAAAATTAATGCTTAAAAGTACTTACTTTTTTTCTTTTTGTTGTTCTTTAATATGTAATCTTAAAATACACAATGCAGGTTTACATTTTTATTCCAGTCCTTTCTTTTACATTTTATAAAATGTGTGTCACAATCCAGCAAATTGACTTCACAACACATTAGTGGGTTATAACCAGTAATGGGATGGTAAATGCTTAATGGTTTGTTCCTACAAAAGCCCTGAAGTATGACATTTCCCAGTTTCCAGAGTGTAAATATACCCAGGTTGGCCAGTTTGAAGCTACTAACCTGATGTCACTAAATGCTCGGTTGGGAAGAGATGCACAAAATCAGGTGTCTCTGGAGCCACTGAGAGCCAACTAAGAGCCAGCTACATCATCAGCACATTACCCTACATTATGTAAAACACTGCTATTTAAATTTATTTATCATAAGTAACTGAATTTGCTCATTTAGATTAAAAATCACTTTAGTATTTATGTGTTAAGCATTCTAACCAGCATCTGGTATGTAACAGAAGCTGAATGTATATTTGTTAAAAGAATGAGTTGCTATCATTTTGACAAGTACAAAATAATATTTTCGTATTCCTAAGTTTTTCTTTTTCAGTCATTCAGCTTTTCACTTAAAGAACTTTCTCAGTTCAATTTCAGCAGGATTTTTCAGATTATAAACTTTTAAGTTGAAGAGGAGATATTTTACTTTGCTTATCCATCAAGTGGTTATTACTAGAATTTTCTCTTAAGAATTTTAGTATAAAATTTGAAAAGATAAAGTTTTAAAACAAATTACATAATTGATATTTTAGAATCATAATTTGAAGAAAGCTTTTAAAGCAAATTATAAATGATTATATTCTAAATCATTTCTTTTCATTATAATCGCTATTGGCTTTTCAACACTTGATCAAGAATCTGGAGATTGGAACATGGAAACTTTGTAGCAACTCCTGATTTGAAACCAACCTGAAATAAAAATGAAGACTCTAAAATTAGGAGAACATAGAATTTAGTAACAATAACTGAGGGCAATGAGACTATCACTATATTTTTATTCAACATAGAATTGTGCTTAGATTTAGGAGACAGAGCAGCAAACTAAGTACTAACCTACAGCCCACATTGCTAGAAGCTGAGAATATCCAAATGAAATGATCTGAAGAAACATACAGTATAATAATAGATTTTGGGGGCTGGAGAGGTGGCTCAGTAGTTAGGGCACTTGCCTGGCATGCATAAGTCCAAAGGTTCGAACCCCAGCACCATGTACACAACAAGGTGTCAGGGCACGAAAGTCAAATGAAAACTAAATAAAATTGATTCTCTCTTTCTCTCTTAAAAATATAAAAATAATATTAGATTTTGTTATAGATAAGACAGTGGCAATAGAATGTAATGGGTGCTCTAATACCACAAAATAAGTGCCTTACACCCCCCCACAGTTTGATATTAGAGTTACATATACAAGGTTATTGAAGCACAGATGGAAATGGGATTACTAAATAGGCACAGAAAAGATACTTTAACTAACTAGAGTTTTCATTCTGTCTCTGCAACACTGTGGCCTGGGATAAATTAATTAGCCTTTGTGGATTATCTGTGAAATATGTGAAACAAGAGGAGGGTTCAGTGAGATGATCTGTCTTATGACTCTGATGATATTCTATGACTTTCCAAAACATGCCTGTTACTTACAAAAACCTCACTTATCAAGATGTTTTAGCTGTTTTTTCTAATTTTTTATTGTAGCTAAACATAATATCTTTATTTTTATGTGTTGTTGAGGTTTGAACCCATTGCCCCACATGTGCTAGGTAGGTGTTCTACCTCTGAGCTATAACTTCAGCCACTCAGCTTAGTTTTAGGATCTTTTGTCTTAATTATATTGGGTTTGTATAAGTAAATATTGTGCTTTACTGCTATGATTCTGCATTTGGATGATAATGTAAAATTTTTGAAAATTACACCTTTAAATCTATTCATAATAATGTTCATAAACCTTGTTGTATTTCCCAGATTATTTTATGTCTGCTTTTTAAGAAATAAAACTAACTGGCAAAAATTTATAACATATATATTTAAGTTCGTTTTTTTTCTCTTTATTAAAATTTTTTTTTTTTTTAAAGAGAGAGGGACAGTGAGAGAGACAGAGAAGAGAGGAACAACTTTATTTAGTTTTTCACATGGCCTTAGTTGCTCCAACACTTAGTTGTGTACGTGGTGCTGGGGTTTGAACCCGGGTCCTCGTGCTTGCCAGGCAAGCGCCGAAACTGCTGAGCCACCGCTCCAGCCCCGTTTTTTTTTTTTTTTTGTCTTTTAAGAGAGGGACAGTGAGAGAGAGACAGAATCAATTTTTATTTAGTGTTTCATGTGACTTTCATTGCTCTGACAGTTCGTTGTGTACGTGGTGCTGGGGTTTGAACCTGTATTCTCATGCATGCTGGGCACGCGCTGTAATCGCCCAGCCACTGCTCCAGCCCCAAGTTTTCATTTTCTTAATTATCAATATTAGCAGTTTATTAGCTAGTTCAGTAATTCAGCGAGAAACTGTCAGGTCCTGTCTCAGAATGAAAAAAGTTTCTGGGGTAACTACTCCAGGTGACGTTCTTTTCAATCTTATAGTAGATAGATTCTACTGCCAGCCTTATAGATTGAGCTGTTTATAAGCCTTTGTCACAATATCACATTACTTTTCCCTGCAGGGACCTATGTCACAGAAAAATCCTGCCAATTAATATGGGATAGAGATTTCTAGATGTCCTTGGCATTCTTCGTACATTTCTGCACACTGACAGCTGTTACCTGATCTTCAGTTCGCTCTGTTTTCTTAAACGTGGCAATGATTTTATTTTTGCCCAAAGCCATCTTTTCTCTGCCTAGCAATATTTAGGAATGGATCTTTAATGCTATTTGCCCCTTTGTTTGTTTAATTTGCACCTCATTATTTTTTTGTGACAGATATAAATTGGTTTTTGAAGCACATGCAGATTGGATTTGTTCAGCATAAGTTTTTGTATTCATGGTAAATTAAAGAAGCCAAGAATGTGATTAAGTTTAAAATAGAAATGAATATGTCTACGTAAAGGAAATAGTAAAGAGAATCCATTTGTGCTTTGAATATAAAGTAATATGAAAGCAAAACTGATAAAAAATTCATGTACTATCAAACTAATAAAAAGCAGGCTTTTAAAAATAGATTATAGTCTACTCGTTTATACTCTGAATTTGGATACTATAGAGCAGATGCCCTCAAAAAATATTTTGATAATATTAAATTTTTTTCCCATGGTAAATAAGTTATAAGCAAGTTGTCTGAATTTCCTTCATTAAAAGTCTGGCACAATAATGAAATTTTCATAGGAATGAAGTTACAACCTGATACATAATATTCTTATAAAGATTGATTCACGTGTTCCATATACATCTCAATATAAATTATTTTATTAAAAGCAGAGACTTAACACCAAAGCAAGCCTGTCATACACATGGAGAAACTTCTTTGGGGTGTTGCTATCACATTGTTTACCAAACTAACACAGTATTTTTCCTTAGTACCTGGGCTTTGCCATTCCATACTCATGCATAAAAATGCCAAGACACTAGTAATACCTTGATTGATTCATTAACAGGCTATTTTAATGTAGATGTGACTGTATTCAAGTAATGTGTGTGTCTTTTTACTGTTTATTTTCTTTTGTAAATACACTGTAATTCATATATATATACCAGGAGATTACGTATCCAGCTTGTGCTCTTAACCAAAAGTAATGAAATATTATGAACATTGATTATATAATGAAACTGGAAGTAGAGAAGACAGGCAGAGGAAAAAGGCATTCTAATAAAGCTGTATATAGCAGAGGTATTAGGGTTCTTATATATGCATACACACTTACGTGTATGTGTTTAAGTGTATATACACACACAAACATGCACACATTTTTTGTATATGCATATGTGTATAAATATGGAGATTTATAATAATAAATTTACTCACATGTTTGTAGAGGCTGAGAAGTGCTTATTATGAGGGCTACAGACCCCAGGAAAGCCAATCCTTCCAGTCTGAATAAGAAGGGCTGAAAACCAGGAATGCCAATGGTCTAAGTTCAGTCCAAAAGCAAGAAGGGCAGTCTGCTTTACTCACTGCACCAATTCAAATGATAATTTCTTCCCAAAACTTGCTTATAGACAGAAACAGAAATAATGTTTTAACCAGATACTTAGGCATAATGTGGCACAGTAAAGTTGACACAAAATTAATTATACCTCACATGATCCAGAGGGAAACAAATTAGAAATAATCAATTATTCTTTTAACATTTCTGCAGTGGTAAAATTGCTATTTTGCCATTATCAGCTATATCCTTTAGAATCTTTTTTTTTCTGCAGCAAAAGCACATATATAGAATCTATATCTCATTTACTTAAATGAAGGTTGCATTCTGGTGAAGACAGGAGAAAACCTGTAGGAACTCAGTCAATATTTATAGAATGGATTAATTGCCATGAAGGTAGATCATTGTTCTGTAATTTTCTTTAAATATCTTGATTTCTTGCATCTTTCTTTGGTACCTCCTTTATAACTTAAATCGTGGTAAATTTTTACACCCATGTTTTTTCTAATTATTTTAAGTTGGGTAGGCAATTTTTAGAACTTGCCTGCTTTTGAATTAGGTAGTTATTCCTTTTCTGGTTATACTATTTTAAATTTTTTCTTTATTTATTATATCCATGATTAAGTCTGAAGAGTATAGATGTGATTTACACAATTATTTAGTTACATCGGTCTGCTTGGTTTTAATATATTTGAGAAACCAGTAAGTTATTAGAACTTCAGAAATCTTGTCAGTTTCATGTTACATTTATCCTCAGGTAATATTTTGAATGCCATATATATTTGGCTTCATTTAAAAACTGAAATGATTCAGGAGATTTTAAAGAAAAAAATGAAAAATCAAGAAATTCTGGTACAATTGTCTTATTATGCTAATTTTAAAACTTTAAAACTTATGAAAATTAATTTATAAAATTGCAACTAAAACGATGTCATCTTTATTTGAGAGTATGTCAGTCACTGCATACAATTCTTCAGAACATTGAAGGACCTTGAAGGACATTTTTTCTCCTTTTGTTTTCAGTTGGTTCTGTTTAGTTATACATAACAATTGAATTCATTTTTTTTGACATAACTATGAAAGTATGGATTATAATATTTCTAATTCAGTTCCCAGTACTCCCCCCCCCTTTTTTTTTTAAGAGAAAGGGACAGTGAGAGACAGAGAGAGAAAGAGAGAATCAATTTTATTTTAGTTTTTCATTTGGCTTTCATTGCTCCAACAGTTCGTTACATACGGGGTGCTGGGGTTCAAGCATGCACCCTGCGCATGCAAGGCAAGCACCGCAACCGCTGAGCCACCAGTCCAGCCCCCAGTACTTCCCCTTTTTTAAAGAATCCTAAGAAATTGTAGTGAATCCTTAAAGAGAATAACACAGAACAAAGACTACGCATGAAAAGCAAGGTAATAGCACTAGTAAATAATGTATACTTGACCGTTTTTAAAAAATAATATTTTGTGGAAGACTGAAGATGCCTATCAAATTTTTATCTTTTTCTTACAAAGCATTACAAAATTGACATAGGTGCATGTCATTCAAAGAAAGAAGACAATAAAGGATTTTAAGATGTGAATGAACTCAAACATAATACATATATTCTCATTATAAAAATAAATTCATATACAGTAAAAACTTGTCATTAACAATGACATTGTCTTTGCAATATCTTTATAGGTACACATACAAATGTTACTAGAACAAATACGTAGGGACTTTTTAACAAAGTAATCAAACTGAACGTGATCATTCATTTATATTTTCTTCAAACAAATATTTATCAAATATCCACAGTGTAGCAGATACTTTTGTGCTAGAGGTGAAAAAAAGTTCCTGTTTTCATGTCATTTTCATTCTAGGGATAGAGACAGCAGAGTTTCTTAGCAAATATGGATCTAGTACTTTAGATCATGATAAATACTCTGGAGAAAAAATAAAATGATGAGATTGGAGCAATGTTCTTTATTTATATATGGTAACCAAGAAAGGTCTTATTGGACAGGCAGTTGAAGGATAAGGGAGCAAATCATGCAGTTATCTTAAAGACACAGTAGACCTTACAAAGGGAGTAATAAAGTAAAAGCCCTAAGGCAGAGCTTGCTTGATTTTTAAGTTACAACAAGAAGATTGGTATGCTAATGCGAAGTGTCATGATCAGAATCAAGTGGATTCCTTGGGGAACTATTGCTGTGCCCAGATGAGAGGTGATGATGGGTAAGACTAGAGAAGGGAGCATTAGAAAAAATAGTTAAATTTTGGTTATATGGGCTGGAGCGGTGGCTCGGTCGTTACTGCGCTTGCCTGGCCTGCGTGAGCACATGGGTTTAGACCCCAGCACCACGTACACAACTAAGTGTCAGAGCAACAAAAGCCATGGGAAAAACTCAATAAAAATTGATTCTCTCTCTCTCTCTCACACTGTCCTCCTCTCTTTAAAAAAAAAAAAAGTTGTTTATATAAGTTTGAAAGCATTCCAAAGGAAATTAGAAAGATAAATGAGAACAGTAAGATAATCTGATAAAGAACAGTGTTCTTTTAATTAGCAATGTATTGTATAAATCTTTCCATGGTTTTCATATGTGTATCAATAGATATCTATATATTACACAGTCATCTGTATGTATACACATGCATGTAATTTGCTTTACATACTACAAAGTATTCCATGGGGTAAAAGTACCATAATATATATTTAGCCTTTCCTGTGTTTGATTTAGATTTATTTTAAAATGTTTTCCACTAACTTTTACAATTTTCATTTTATCAATTTCATAATCCTTCTGGGTTTATTTTTGTTTATGATTTGAGAAATGCTCTAATTTTATATTTTTAAATAATATTTATTGAATAGTCAATGGTTTCCCACAATTATATGAAATGACTCCCTTTTCATACATTATATTTATAGAATATGTTCTAGTTCTTTAATATGTTTATCCTATAACAGTACAGTATGTTTCACTTAGTTGTTTATTGGAACCTTTGAAGTCTGGAAAAACAAGTCTCCCAAATATCTTCTTTTTCAGAATTTTTTTAGCAAATCTCATGCACTTTCTTTTGAAAATGAATTTTAAAGTTAGATTGTTATGATCCATGAAAACCTGTTGAGACTGATTGGCATGCTTTCGATTTATAAATAAATGAGTGTTGAGATAATGTCTTTGTGATGTAAGTTTTCCTTTTTGTAACAAATATTCCCTCATTTATCTGTTTGTTAATCTTGCTCAGTTTTTGTTTGGTTTATTCCTAAGAAATACACGCACAAACACACACACACGATCATTTGTGTTTTTGTACACTAACAACAAATCTTGAAACAAAATTAAGAAAACAAGGGGCTAAAGCGGTGGCTCAGTGGTTACGGCACTTGCCTGGCATGTGCGAGTATGCAAGTTGAAATCCCAGCACCACATACGCAATGAAGTGTCTAGAGGAATGAAAGTCACATGACAAACTAAATAAAGATTGCTTCTCTCTTTCCTCTCTCCCTCACTATCCTCTTTTTAAAAAGAAAAGAAAAGAATTGTATTTACAATGACATCAAAAAAGAATAAAATACTTGGAACTGAATTTGAATGAGTTGAAAGACTTGTATGCTAAGAACTATAAGATGTTGACAAAAAAATTTAAACAGTCAAAACTAAATGGAAAGACATTTTGTGCTTCTGGATTGAAAGAGGTTATATTGTTAAAATATCCATACCTCTGGAAGTAATGTATAGATTCAGTGTAATATCAAAATTGCTTGACATTTTTTTCAGAAACAGAAAAATTCATTTATAACTACCAAAGATGCCAAGTAGTTAAAGTAACTGAGCTAGAAGGACAAAGCTGGAGTAGCATTCTCCCTGATTTCAAAACATATTATAATGTTACAGTAGTCAAAATAGTATTATATAAGCATAAAATAGACATATAGACCAATGGAAAAGGGTAGAGTCCAGATATAAGCTTAATATTAAACTGATCTTTAGCGAAGGTGACAAGAATATACAGTGAGGCAAGGATAGTCTTCAGTACATGGCATTGGATATTCACATGCAAAAGAATGAATTGACACTTCTATTTCACACCAAAAAAAATATTATCAAAATAGATTAAAGATGACACATAAGCCTAACCCTTAATCCACATAAAAGATGAGAAAACAAAGTTCTTGTGGACATTATACTGGGCGATGATTTCTTGAATATGAAAACAAAAGCAAAAATAGATGAGTGAAATTACAGCAAACTAAAAAGAAACATTTCATTTCATGAAAGAAACATTTAATAAAATGAAAAGTCAATCCATGAAGAGGGAAAAATGTTTATATACCATCTATTTACTGATAAATCAAAATCTGAAATAAGAACCTTGTATAGCTAAATATCAAAAAAATAAAAACACAAGAAATAGGCAAAGAATCTGAATAGGCATTTCTCTAGACATGCAGATAGCCAGCAGGTATATAAAAAGGTGCCCAACATCACTGATCATGAGGGAAATACAAAACAAACCCACTATTAAATAACACCTTGTACCTGTTAAAATAGCTGTTATCAAAATAACAGCACAAATGTTGTCAGTGATATGAAGAAAAGAGAACCCTTTCATATTGTTTTGGGAATTTAGAATGGTGTCACTGTAGAAATCAACATGGAAGTTTCTTAAAAGTTTAAAGTCAGAATTATGATTTGAACCAGCAGTCCCACATTTGGGTATATATATATTCAAGGAATTGCAATCTGGATCTCAAAGAGATATCTACACACCTGTATTTGTAGCAGCATTATTTATAATAGCCAAGCTATGTAATCAATCTAAAAATCCATTGGCACATGAATAAGTAGAGAAAATATGGCATATATACACAGTGAACATTAGTGTCAAGAAATAGATGAATTCCTGCCCTCTGTGAACACATGGACAGACCCCCAAGGAAATTATGCTAAGTGAAATAAGCTAGTCAAGGAAAGATAAATATTATATGATCTCACATGTGGAATATAAAATAGTCAAACACAGAAGCAAGGTCAGTTGCTGAAAAGTGAAAGGTAAAATAGGGAGGCTGCGTTAATCATCTTTTTGTTACTGAAATGCCATTATACCGCAAACACCATCAAGGACATGCCCCTAAATGACCGAAGTAGGCCCCACCCCTTAATGGTTTCAGCCACCTTCCAGAAGCACCAAGTTAAGGTACTTTAACACATGAGTCTTTGCGGGATTTTCCAGTTCCAAACTATAGCAAAGGTTTTGATTAAAGAATACAAAGTTTATTATAAAAAATAAATAAGAAGGGTGGGAAATTGGGGGGGGCACTCCTGGGGGTAAATCTATTATCTAGAAACTATACACATTTTATATTATTTTGTTAAAAATTTGTATGGTTGTTCAAAAATAAAAATAAATAAAATCTTGTAAAAAATTAAAAAAAAATAAAATGTAGAGATCTGTACAATATGAGGCCTATGATGAACAATACTATTGTGATTACTTAAAAATATGTGAAGAGTCCAGATCTTACACTGAATGCTCTTACCCCAAAAGAAAAAAGTACAGGAGGAAACTTGGAGCTGATGGATGCTTATAATGTTGCTGATAGTGGTAATTTGATGGTTTCACACATATGTACTTATCTCCATGCACACCAAGTTATATACATGAAATGTATACAGCTTTTTGTATGTCATTCTTACTTAAAGTAGTTTAGAAGAAAAAAGGAAAATATTTATGTTAGCTGTGGATTATTCAGTGAAACTCAGGAGTTTTTAGTTTGCTTCTACTGGTATAGACCTGGTGTATAGAGAATAATCAATAATAAAAGATTGAAAGTTTAAAAAAACGGAACAAGATGTGAAAGTAGGAACAAATAGATGATGTAAGGATTTTGTCAACCGTTAGGGAATAGGATTAAATCTTGATAGGGAAGATCTATTAAGCAGAAAAATGAACTAAGGTTTAAATTTTAGAAGATCATCATCATGATTGCAGAACTGATATTGGAATAAAAGGGAGCAAAGATAGATACTGACAAACCAGTGAAGAGGCTGTCCTACCAACCCAAGTAGTTTGGGATGGTGAAAATAAAGAAATATTTACGAGAGAAAAGCTCAGGAATTTTTATAACAAGCTTTGGATGAGGAAATGCTGAAGAAGACTCCTAAATTTTTTGATACATGTGAATGTGTAAATATTCGTGAAATAGGAAACTTCATGAAATCTAGATTTGTGTAATTAGGTTAGATAGATTTTGAACCTGTTGATTTTAAGGTTCCCATTAAACATTTGGAGATGGCAGTTAGGCTATTTTGATACAAAACTAGCTTTTTATAGAAGAGAATAAAATTATAGATAAGTTAGGAATTGTGGGTTGATTAATGCCCTTCCAAAAGTCATGTTCATCCATAGTGAAGGCTACAAATAAGAGACAGTGATACAGAATCCAGATTTAAAAAAAAATTTTTTTTGAGGTAGAATATACAAAGCTCCTAAAAATCTACAGTGAAGACATTGAATTTAGGACATACCTGCATTATTACCTCACATAAACTAATACCATTTGCAGAGACCCAATTTCCATTTGTTTTATCCTCCTAGATTCCAGTGAGAGGGAAACAAACTGTGACTGTGACGTGGTTAGATATGTATGTCCCCTTATGATAATGTTACCCTTGATATAAAAGACAGACAAGAAGACCAAAGGACAGCAACAACCAAAAATTATAAGTAGACATTGCATTTACCTAGTTAAGAGTTAATGATGACTTCTGAAAGACTAGTAGAGGGAAGAGAACAGGGAAGGGGGTAGGAATACTAGGGACTGAATTAGAATATGTTATACTGTATGTTTTTATAAAATGTCTGTGTTTATCCTATTGTCTAGTATATAAAAAAAAACAGGGTTGGAAGAAGAAACAGGAAGGAGAAATACCAGGAACTAAGTGAAAACAAGGTACACTCCAAGCTTTTATAATTATGTCTTTGTATATCCTATTAGCATGTTTATAAAAAAGGGACAGAAAGGAGAAAAACTGGAGACTGAATTAGAATAAGTTAAACTCCATGCTTTTATAATTATGTCATTGTATAATCTTGTATCATGTATATCTGAAAAAAGAATCAATAAAAAAGGAGTTAATGAGAACTGAAAATGTAAGGAAAGTATAAGTGAAGATGTATATATAAGAATTTGGGAACTAAATGAGGGAATAAAGATGAATGTTGTAAAGAAGACAGTTCTAAAGTCCAACTTTGTTTAATTAGGTGGGTAGTGATATTATTAATAGGTAGAAGGAATGAGTAAGAGTTTGAAAAAAACCTACAGAGAAGACTAAGAAATGATAGGAGGGGAGAAAAACAAAACAAAGGGACATCATTCATCCAGTCTAAAATTATTATTTAAAGATAGCATAGAACTGATGAAAGCAACTTGGGTGATAAATGCCCAATTTGATTAGATTTGAATATCAGTACATAGTACATAAATATACTTAAAAAGGACACAGATATATAAACAGGAGAAATGGTGAACTCTGTGACTTTATTCAGGATAAATAACGGGCCTCATTCTTCACTGGAGTGAGAATGAATCTGATGAATTAGTTCCTGAAGATGATGTTTAACCTCTACGTAAAAGACTTTATTTGACATTGAAGGTTTCCTGTTTCTCTGTCAGTTGTTTGCACTTAATTCATTAGAAAAAGAGCAAAGTTTTGAGGCCACCATGATCTCAACCACAGAGGAAATTGTGATGCTGATTTAGAAAACATCCTGGTGATAATATAGCCTTGTGATGTCCAGTGGAGTTGTGTGATTTCACAAAGCCTTGAGCCAAGGCTGGCAGTTCCTTAAATTGCTTAAGGATCTTAAATCTTTGTGTTCTGGATAGGGATTCAGGGAACCCAGTCATGGTGTAAGACTGTCCTGTCCTTCAGATTTTATTATGTAGGGTTTAAGAAGGAGTTCTCTTTCAAGCAATTTGAAAGTATCCTTCTGCTGGTCTTCACTGTGGTGGTCAATAGTAGCTTTACAAGTTGTAAGGAAGAACATAACCTACTCCAGCCTTCACCTTTATCAGCATGAGTTAGGAAACACATCTGAAGTAAGTAAGGCCATCCTTTACTAGCTTCCATTTCTCTGGTGATATGTGAATGTGCTCTGTGTGATTCTCCTTCCCTGCTGGCTCTTGTGCTGTATTATCTGGAAAAGAGAGGGATTCTTTGAGTCCCTAGAGACCTGTGTATTCCCTTCGTCATCAGAAGTCAGAACTTGGACTTGGAACATCTAGACTTCTCTGTTATTCCCTTGGAAAAAAAATCCCTCCCATTTCTTCCTACTGTGACAACACTCTTAGATTTACTGCTCTCTTACTAGGGACTCGGAAAAACTAATCTATCTTGTCTTTTATCCCTGTACATGTTAGCCACCACCCCAGGTCTCACAGCTCCTTCCTTATTTTCAGGATGCTAGTTCTGCTACTACAACCTCTGGAATTTATTTATTCATTACCTAACTTGTCTATATCTGCTGCCATATCTAGGAAAGAAGGTCCTTTATTTTCTTCTCTAACTCCTCCGAAGAGTACTTCCTCTACCTCCCAAGAAGTAGATTTTTGTCTCAGATCTCTTGTATGGGATAATTACCTTCTCACTCCTCATTTTTACTTCTTGGCTGCATTTGTTATCTAAAGTTGTCTAAGAAATCACCCCTGAAACATAATGGCTTACACCTATGATAATTATTGTCTTTCATAGTTTTATGTGGGCCAAGAAATAACTTGGCTGTGGGTTTCTCATGTTAGATTTTCTTTTCTGCAAGTGGTGTATCCCTTCCAATGTAATGTATTTTTCAGAAATAATATACGTTTCAATCTAATATTAAGTAATATATTTTTTCAGTGCAAGTTTTCTTTAGCTTATCACAGCAGGAGAATCTCTCTACCTATTTACAGGCAAGTAGATATATTTGTTTGTTTCCCTTAACAGCCTAAGGTAAATTTCAAAGCAGTTTATGGTCCAATAAATATAACTTTCACTGTAAATACATTGTTGTTGGTTGTTTTTAAAGCAAAATTCATTTTATGTTCTACAATAAGTTGATTGTCATCTCTTTACCAGTGTTACAACTTTCTTTCTCTCTCTCTCTCTCTCTCTCTGTTGCTATTCCTTTCTTTCCTTTTAGGTATTTGGTTGGGATATTAGAAGAAGTTAGGAAATTCATCAGTTATTTTAAATTGTAAAATATTCTTTTCTATTTTTTGAGAGCATGTGTTGTTGGAAGCTTAGGAAGTTTTTCTTTTTTGTATTATTTTTATTTTGTTTTGATTTTTGTTTTATTAACTCATCCCCTAATACAGTTGTCTCTCAGTTTCTGCAGGGGTTTGGTTCAGAGACCCCTAGAAGCTACTGAAATATGCAGATGTTCAAATTCCTTATATAAAACAGCATATTTGCATATACCTTACATATGCCATCCTTTTTCATTAGAATGCCTAATAAAATGTAAATTTCATGTAAATAGTTGTTATACTGAATTGTTTAAGGAATAATGACATGAAAATGAAGTCAGTACATACTCAGTACAGACTCATTTTTTCATATATATATATATTTGATTGGCAATTGGATATAGAATACAGGGATACGAAGAGCCAACTGTATTCTCATGGCTTGATTCCTCTTTTGATTTAAATCTTTTGTTCATACATCACATCTTCAAAATAGGACTTATATTAATCAGTTGAGAATAGTCAATCACTCATATTTATGGGTTTTCCTGTGATATTGTTTCTTCATCCACTGGGTTTTTGTCTCTGAATAGAGTCGTCATCATCTATTTATTCCAGTATGATTCCAGGATGATATACAAAATTTGCTGTGTTCTAAGAGTGCTGAGCTGGTAGGTTCAGAAGCAAAGTAACAGTGACTTGAGACAGGGATATTTCTGTTTTAATCTAGAGGTAGACAGTTAAGAGTTGGTATGGAAACTGCCTACCAAACCAACTCTTCCAAGAACCCAGGATTCTGCTGTTTTGTTTTTCCATTCTCCTTGTGGTCCTACCACCACAACCACATTCAGAGAAAGACTGAAGTTACAAAGAGTAGGGAGAGTTGGAGAAAGTGCATCCCAGCCCCTAAGCATATAACCTTGAATTACTTATACACATCATTTCTGTCCACTTTTAATTTGCCAAAATTTAGTCTTATAGCTGTTGTAGTAGCTGCATAGGAGACTGAGAATTTTTGTCTTTAATCTGAACAGTCGAGTGATCTGTTACTACAAGAAACAAGGATAGAATGGATTTAAGGATGGAAAACTAGCTGTTTTATTGGTTAATACTTTTTCTGCCATTATAAATAAAATAGCACACCCTCATCTGTCTAGCCCCTTATTCTTTATAATATGTTCTAGCTATAGTAATACTTTCATTTAGCAATAATCATGTCTCCTAGTTCAATCATAAAACTTCAGTAAAACTCAAACACTGTTTCAGATCATCTTGGAAATGGTAGCCTAGGATGTGGATATGCCTCAAGCGCTCCAAGTCCTATGCAATTATAAGTGAAATTATTTATGAATATACATTTATATAGCTTGGTAGTTAGATGCATAGGTACTGGAGTCAGACTTCCAGGTTTAAATCCCAGGTCTGTCATGTGCTAGATGTATAACTTAGGCAATTTTCTTAACCCTCCTGTGCTGAGTTTCCCTATCAAACGTGAAAATAATAGTATACCTACTTCACAGGATTGTGTTAGGGACCTAGAGCAAGTTAATACATTTAAAATACTTACAATAGTGTCTCACAATATTAAGTGATATATAAATAGTAGTATGATCATTATTTATATTTTCGGGGAGATCCAGTTTTCAAATGATTATCAGTAAAGGCTATTATAAATTTTAATTTGATGCCTGAAAGAAACCACTTTCCAGGCTTGTGATCTGCATTAAATTTAAACTTTAGTACTGAGGATTCAGCTCAGAGGTAGAGCACTTGGCTTGCATGTGTGCGACCCTGAACCCCAGCCCATAATATAAATAAATAAAATGAATTTAAACTTTCTTTTAACTAAAAGTCATTTCATCCTTCATAGTTCAGAAGTTTATTTAGTGGACTCTAGCTCAGATTTTCTTTTAAAGAGTTTACTTGTTTTCAAGTTTAGTTCTATTTTACTTTTTAACAATAATTTATATTTATATTTGTTTCAATTTTTCTTTTGTCAAAGTTTTTATGAAATTCAAATCTATTTTCTAGACTTTAAGAAATTGTTTTCTTTTCCTTTTAAAAACTGCTGTGGAACTAATAGTTCTAAGTAAGGGATTTGAACCATGAGCAAGTTGGATATGTACTAACTTGGGGTTGGGGAGTTCAGTATATGATTAAGCAAGAACATATGTTCTTTTCCTGAAAAGTGATCACAGTGGAAAAGAAAATGATGGTTTGGTATTTATAGGAATGAATTCATACCATTCTACAATAAGTTGCCAAATGTCAAAGTCAGATCACAATAAATGTCCAGTATCTGGACTATCTCTTACAGTTATACCAAATTTACATTTTGAATTCTTATGCTAAATCTTAGAGAAATACTTTTGAGAAATTGGTTGGTGTAGGACCTGCAGTTAAACACAAAGCAGCTGTTGTTGAGCAAATGCCATTTTCATAACATTAGTATGCTTTCAGTTAACAAACTGGAATGAACTGTTAAACATCACCACTTCCATGTTTAACTACTGTTTGACTTTCTCAGTGAATGATTTGCTTCCTTAATAGATTATTTACTCTAACTAAAAGAGGAAGAATTTTATTTAAATACCATATTTTCCTCCATCTGCAGAATGTACTCAAAAAAAGTGGGGATTTCCAATGTGCCACTATTTAAAGGAAGAGAGATGGTGCTGTGGTCGTAATGCCAGAATGTCAGCCTGTTTGGTATGTTTTTATTTTTTCCTAAAATAAGAGGTTTATCCAGATGTTGCAAAATTTATTATTCTTGGCTAATATCTTGTGTTAAATGCTGAAATTTCTGGAGCATCAATATTAAAGCTTTGCATATTTCAGATTATGAGAAAGATGAGTTGTTCTTCATGCAGAGTTATAACAAATGTGTATTTGTAATTAATTATTATGTAAAATGTACCAACTACCAAGTCTTAAACAGAGTTTAGTACTTTATACCTAAGCGTTTACTGTCTTTCTATTTGTTTTCAATGGGTTTTCTAATTTTTATATAGAATGGGGAAAATAATATTGTACCTGGGACATAAAGTAACCATGTAGTTAAATAAAAACTTGATTGTACTTGACTGGACTAGGTTCCTTAGACACAGATCATTGTAACCCATGATGTTCTTTGTTTAGGGCTCATACCGTGTTGTTTTACTCAAGAACAATTTTTTCTTTTTCTTTTTTCTTAAAGAGAGAGGGACTGTAAGAAAGAGAGAGAATTAATTTTATTTAGCTTTCCATGTAGCTTTCGTTGCTCTGAAACTTCTTTGTGTACGTGGTGCTGGGGTTCGAACCATAGTCCTTGTGCATGCCAGGCAAGTGCCACAACCACTGAGCCACTGCTCCAGCCCCACACAGGAAAAATTTAAATAGTGTGAATTTCCTTTGTGTTTTTTTGTGTGTGTGTGTGTCATCAGAAATTTAAAATATCACAATTATATAGGATGAATAAAACTAGAGATCTAAATTACAACATGAAGACAATAGTTACTATTGTTGCCTTATAAGCTGAAAATATTGTAAGAACAAGGTTTTATGGGCTCTTACCACATATACAAAAATGTTAACTATGTGAAATGGATATTTAAATTGCTCATTTGTAATAATCTTTTATATATATATATATATATATATATATATATATATATATATATATATCAAAACATTATGTTGTTTCCCTTAAATTTATAAAATAAATTTTTAAATATAGTTGATTAGAAAATGTGTTTTAGTGCCTAACCACAAGATAATTCTTTTTAAGTCCCATTATTTCTAACAGTTATATAGCAACATAAATAATAAACCAATGTTCTAGGTTATATATCCTAGAATTATCTTAGAAGTCTATTTATACTTTAATTATTATTTTCCTATGTAACCCTACCTGAAATACTTTTCTGGAAATTTGTGTTGTTCCTTTATTTTATGGATAAATGATGCTTGCTCATGATCTTATTAGGTCATTCTTTGAACAATATCATTACCAGAATGCTGACAACCCAGTTTATATCCTCTAGAAAAGATACTAAAATAGTCTTTTCTAGGAACTATGACTGTCCTAAGACCACATACTTAAAGATATTGGCATCAAATATTTTACAATGAAATGGCATGGATCCATATCTTTGTGAAGAGACCCACAATCTAGTCCTCTAGTCCTCACACATAAGCATGGTGTTTCTAAAATCTCTACTTTAATGATCTATAAACCACCAAGTATCACTATATGTCCGAGGAAAGTCCCACTTAAAAAAAAAAGATCAGATTTAAAAAAAAAAAAAACAACTTGGAGGAAATGGAGATTATCCAAAGTAAATTAACTCTTAAGAACGCTTAAAATGACAAAAGAGTATATTTTTACCCACAAAATAAGAATAACTGTTACAGAAAGAAACATTCTAAGAACTGAAAAAAAGAAATAAAAAATAAATAAAGTCCATAAATATAGAGTTTGCAGATCATGCTGATCTTAAGAAGTGTTTCTTAACGTCAGCTTCCAACAGAATTCCCTTCTCGGCTCCTTCCCAGCGCATACTGACCTGACTTTTTTTTTTTTTAATTCCATAGTAATTTTTAAAGTCTAAGGAATTTTTCTTTGAGTACATCTGTGCACTGTCACTGACCTTTCCCCAAAATATTCAAAGATTAATTAAAAAGATACCATTCTAGGGACACAGTTAAATAGTTTCTAACCAGAAAAAAAATTTTTTTAATTAAATTAGAATAACCTTGTCACCATTTTTTAAGCCTAGTAAAAAGTGATTAGTGTGAAAGGAACCATTGGTGTATCTTCTTCATTATCTTTGCTGATTGCCCAAGAACAGTATTAATGTTTATGAAACACATCCTATCACCTACCTGATAATCTTCTATTATGAAATCAAAGTGTATCATTTGTATTTCTAAAATAAGATCATCAGTACCATAAACCAAAAGACGTTCTCTATTACACTTTATTTTTATTGACACCAAATAATTTTTTTAAAAAATTCTGATTCTTCAGCCTTTAGCAAAATTCATAACAGAAATCTAATCTGAAATTACCACAGCTAGTACCATGAATGAAAATTCATTGTATCTTCAATGATAAATCTGTTCTGGGCCAGTAGCTGTTTAACTTCATGTGATAATGTTCTATTTGACAAAATGTTCAGTGAAGGTATTCTTTAAGTAAGCTTCAAATACTTAAAAGGTATCCTTCAAGTACATTTATTCTGTAATTTTCAGAACAGTTTCCATGAAGAACATTTTCATACAATGAATTCTTTCCCCTAAATATGCATGGTATGAAGTCTTAAAAAGTAAACCAGGAACAAGTTTTTATTCCCTA
This sequence comes from Aplodontia rufa, assembly GCA_004027875.1. Classification (NCBI taxonomy): domain Eukaryota; kingdom Metazoa; phylum Chordata; class Mammalia; order Rodentia; family Aplodontiidae; genus Aplodontia; species Aplodontia rufa. Next base: position 34,706 of record PVKS010007330.1, read on the forward strand.
CTCAGTTACTATCTAGTCATACACGTTGAGGCAAGTTACTGATCTTGTCAGTGACCTTATACATCTGCAAAAAATGTACTTACAGAAGATAATCTACAATTACCTCTTTTTTTTTTTTTTTTTTTTTTTTGGTTCCAGGGATTAAACCCAGGAGCACTTAACCACTGAGCCACATCCCCAGCCCTTTGTGTTTATTTATTTTTTGTTTTATTTTTATTTTCTAATTTTTTTGTATTGGTGATTGAATTCAGGGGTGCTTTACCACAGAGCTACATCCCCAACACTTTTTATATTTTATTTTGCTAAGTTGCTTAGACCCTTGCTAAGCTGCTGAGGCTGACTATGAACTTCCAATCCTCCTGCCTCAGCTCCTGAGCCTCTGGGATTAGAGGCATGAACCACTGCACCCAACTGCAATTGGGTTTTAGTTTTAATAGTATATGATTCAGCTATATAAAAGGACTTAGTTTTGAAAACATAGAAATCTGAACCATTGCTGTCTAATATCTGAGTAGTATGTACATGCAGATCTATTAAACGTTTGCTACTTTTCTTTATCTTTGAGATATTTACTAAATATTTTTTTAAGATAAAATATCAGTTAAATTTTAAAAATTTAATTTAGCATAATACTACATCAACGTGCAGGGCTGGAGCAGTGACTCAGTGATTACAGTGCTTGCCTGGCATACGCAAGGACGCAGGTTTGAACCCCAGCACCATACACACAGTGAAGTGTTGGACCAATGAAAGCCACATGAAAAACTAAATAAAATTGTTATCTCTTTCCCTCTCTGTCCCTCTCTCTTTAAAAAAAAAAAAAAAAAACTACATTAATGTGGAAATATATGTCTTAAAAAAATTAGTTTCAGAATATCCTATTCCATATTTGAATTATTACAAATCTTACATATGTTTTATGTATGTTGGATTGTATTAGAAATGTTAGGAAATTTTTTAAAATTCTTTAGATCTTAACTATAAATGTAAAATTCAATACCTATAAAATTATAAAAGTATGTTATAGTACTTTCTGACACTTGATCATGTGTATATATGATTTGAATTTACAGAAACATTTCTAAAATAAACTTTTACCTATACTCTGTTCATTTTTATTTTCTGAAAGATGTAATTTTATGTTCATTAAAAATTATAAAACATACATGAAAATGTAGTATGTAAATATATCTGTGTCTCTCTGTATACGTAATAGCAGCTTTGGATTTAGTTGATTGTTTAGCTACACTTTACGTGAGTCAAGACTACATAGTTTCATTTCTTTTCTGTTTCTAATTCCTTCTGAAATTCAAGGAGTATGTATAATTGGAGTGTACCTATATTTGTGTATATGACACATACCTGTTATAAATTAATCTTAAATTATGTTAAGTATACTAGTTAACATTTTTAATGATATTACCACTTTCAAGTGTTAATAACTTACATGTTATCACAATTCATCTTTTTAAATGTCACAAATTCTTATGCAGTGTGTTTATAATTTATAAATCTAATAGTGTAAGACTAAATATATTAAAAGTCCTTGTCTTGTTTCTTCTCCTAAAAGGCATTGGAGCGGGTTGCACTTGGCCAAGGGGTAAGTGAAAGTGTTTACTTTAACCCAACTAGTGAACACTTTAGTTTTTCTCTCAAGCCCTCTTCATACTTGACCTGCTCATGAACTGAAAACCTGATGGATTTTCATAAATATCACCTCCTCTTGTCACCATTGTATACTCAAATCGATATAAGTTTTATACATTTTCTTTACAAGTGAACTTTCAAAAAGTAAATTGTGCTTTTAGGAAAATTTCCACTTTATACTCTTATACTAATCTCTCATTTCTTCATATTATATTATACAGTCCATAAATATTTCTGAAGACATGTTGTTGCTAACTGACCAGGTCTTTATGGGTTTAGTTCAAGCAAAGATAAACAAGGTGTAACATTCAGTATAGTATTTATCTGTAATCCAAAACATACTTTTCAGTTGGTTGTTAACTTTTTTATTGAGTCAATCATAAGTTGCAACAGCCAAATAAGTTTGCAAGTATAAACAAAGTTTATTCTCTCCCTCAAATATGCACATAACTGCATTATTCTACCTTATGTATGAAATACATTAGAAACATTTTTAAAGAGTTTTTTTTAAGCTTTTCACAAGATTATTTTTGTTGGACCTAAATTTTATAAAGCTCCTTTTTGCTACTTTTCAATGAACATTAATAATGTTGAATTTTAAAAATTAATAACTTTAAAAAATAATAGCAATAGCTAGTGTCATTTACTGAGTGCTTACTGCCATTTTTTAACTTATTAACTGTTCCTACCTAAAAATTTATAAAAACATATTTTTGAAGGCATATCATTTTTTATCAACTTTTAGAATTTATTGTTTAAGTGTGTGGGCATCTATCTCAGACTGCAGTTTGCATCCTGTCTTCATCACTCAACTGGTTTAATGACCTTGGACACATCGTAATTTCTCTGTACTTTAATTTCTTTATCTGTGAAATAGGAAAACATGACAATAATAGGAATAATATAATATTTTTCTCATAGTATTACTGTTTCAGTTACATAAATGAAGCATGTGGGAATGCTTGAAACAGTGCCTAGCACATAGTAAATATCAACTGTTGCTGATGTGATGATCATTATAATGATGAAAATATCAGTTCAGTCTATCATAGAGCTTATCAAAGTACTGTTTAAAGTTCTTCTCATCAGTTAAGGTAATAAATACATAGAAATATGAAATACATGTTGTTGCTATACCATGATACACATGAAGGAACTGTAAAGTCGTGAATGCTGAGATTTGAGTCTCTCTTTCTCTGGATTTCATGCTCTTAACTACTGTACTACATATCACCTTGGTAGTTCCTTAGGGATCTGAGAAAAGAGGTTTTACCATAATAATGCTCCAATGGTGTTGTGTTTTTAATTTTCCAAGTGTTTGCTCGTGCTTCTAGTCAATCTTATGAGGTAGATATTGTGCAACTTGATACACAGCAGCAGTTTAATAATGTTTTAGCTTCCTTAATTCATTACAGACCCCTCATTTCTGGCTTAGTGCCCTTTCCACCAGACCTGTAAATGTATGCCTGATACTTATGCTTTAAGGTTATGCACTTTTCATTCCCTTTTAAAATGCATTAAAAGTGTTAAGTAGGTTTATTGCTTATAAAGGAAAGAAAGTAAACTCTAAACTATATCAAGTTTTTTCTTGGAATAGTCTCAGGCTGTTTCAGAGATGTTGACTCTCTTCCCACTTGACCCCATTTTTATTTACCAGGATGTATAGTCCTCATTATTCTAGGAATGTGCATTTGAAACCACTACATATCTTCTCCCCCACCCTTAGGAAACAGCTGTAAAGTACTTATTTACTCTGGGTAACTTGGGAATGATAATCTGTCCTATCCTGTTTTCAGTTCTCTGTGCATTCCATTTGTGGAATTCCATTTGCTTAAAATGCATTTCTTAGTCCTTTGTTATCTTACACTCAGTTTTCCATAAAAACATATATATTTTTATAAATTACATTGATAACATTTTATATAATTTTTTCTCAAAGGCATGAGAAAGAAGTTTAACTATTTTTAGGTGTTTCATATAAAATTAAAGTTTCACTCTATTATAGGTAATTAACAGTTAAGAATTTTGTAAGCAGTTTATAGAACTATTATTTCAGTTCATGCAGTAATAGATTTACCAAAATGCCTTGAATTTCAATAGAACATTTTAAGATAAGGTTATAATATATGAAAAGGAATTTCAGCAGTTTTATGAGAAAAGTGATTTTCAAGGAAGTGATGATAAATTAGAGATTTTGGTATTGTAGTAGTATGTTTCTCAAGATGAGAAACTGTCAAATGGAAAATATGTCAGATTTAAGGATTCAAAATGAAATGTTTCTCATAGACCTCAAGGGAAGAAAAGGTTTTAAATTAGTGAACTTGAAATCTTTGCCAGTGGTTGGCCGATTAGGTCTACCTTATTTGACTTTTCAAAAGCATTCATTATTGTTGACTTCTTCACCTTAGCTCATTTTCTTTTTCTTTTCTTTTTTCAATAGTAACTTTTCAGGAAATCTGGATTGTTGTCACTACCACTGTTTTGTGTTGGATGATTCTGTACTATCATTATCAAGAGATCTGTAGGGATATTTATGGGGTTTTGGTATCCTTTGTAGTTTCTTAATTCAAGAGTACCATTTCTATTTCTGTGCTGAAGTACTATTTGTCTGATAAATACTACAGTTCTTTTTTTTTTTTTTTACCTTCTTCTTTGATATTATCATGTTTCATTGGGTCCCTTTTCAGCCATTCTTTTTTCTTTTCAAAATCCTCTCAGTCCTCATGGGACACCTCCATCTCTCATTCTCTCACAGGAGCTGTCTTGCCCAGAACTCAGTTTCTTTTGTTCTTTCCAAGGCTCTCCTTTTCAACTCTGCAGTAGCCACTACTATGATCTTTCAGGTTTCAGACATTTTTAGTATTTCCTTATAGGTAGTATCTTCTCTTCTAGTGTGTGAATCCTAGTTGATAATATCTCTGTTACACCTCCATTAGGACAAACCCATTCTTTTCTTTTTTATACACCTCTTTTCTTACTCCTATAGACTTCAGAGCCGTCTTGGCTGGTCTTAAAAGTTTGTTTGTACATTTTTGTGGTAAACATTCCATTTGAGACACTAGTTAACTTTTCATTGATTTTTACTTGTCTTCCTCATTCACTACTATTTCTTTTATGGTTTCTTCTGTTTTCTTGAAGAATTAGTTTCATAGTGAGAATTAATCTCAGGGTAGTATCTTACATTAGAATAGAGAAATTGCAAAATCTTCCTCTCTATAACAGCACATTTAGGTTTCTAACATTCACTATGGTCCCAGTTCTCTGGTATGATTTCTGTTTTTTGTCTGCCTTTTTTTCAGCTGCCAACTGAATCACTCTTCTATCGTGCGGTTCTTCAGGTTATTATTAAAGATTGTTATGGCATCACCAAATGGTATGAGGATTTTATTTTAATAGGAATAACTATTATAAGTAAAATTATTTTTTGTCTTCCAGTAAATTTATTAAGGGTCATTTATTAGTTTAAAAACAAGCTGTGAATTTGAGCTAATGTAACTAAAGAAGTATGCAGCCACTGTATCTTAGGTAAGTCATCATTAATGTGGAGGTTCTAATAATTCTAATTCCTTCTTTTCCTAAAAGGCTTTTGTAATGATAAAGTGATATATTTAAAATGTACTTAGAGCTTTTGAAGTTATGTTATCTATAAATAATTCATTGAATATATTATCGTACGTGTAGGAGTTAGTTTCAGAATGTTTCCCAACAGCATACTTAACTGATTTGAACAAATACCCATAATAGGCAACCATTGTAACCATTGTGGTCTCTATTGGTAAACTATTAGCCCTGCATTATATACATTCTGTTCTCTTTTGTCTTTTCTTTTCTTGTCCCTTTTTTCTCCAGATGACTTATTGGATATAAAGAGAGGCAGAGGAATAGAAGAATTTTTGCATTTTATTGTTTCAGAATTTTCTTTATTCTAGCATACATTTATAATCTTGGTAAAACTGCATGAATGTCCTTTTGCTAATATAATGTTAGGACTTATAGTCACTTGGTGTAAAGCAGGATTCTTCTTTAAATTAAAGTAGAATGAATTTTAGGATCCCAAAAGCAGTCTTTTGGCAGAAATGGAAGGGGTTGGCAGAATTAGAAGGGATTTTTGGATTAGCTATTTCTTAGCAAGTAAAAATATTCTTAGTAGAAATTACTATGTATTATATCTATGGTTTTAACTATCATTTCTATGTAAATAACTCGCAAGTCTTTTTTTTTTTTTTTTTTTTGGATACAGGGTTTTACTAAGTTGCTTAGGACCTCACTGAGTTACTGAGACTGGCCTTGAACTTCTGATCCTCCTGTCTTAGCTTCTTGAGCCACTGGGAATATAGGCATTCACCACTGTACTCAGCCTAAATCTTTATCTTGATTTCTATTCTTGTTTCCATAAATTTACCAGTTTTTTAAGTGGCTAAAACAATGAATTCTTCATGTTCTCCTGAAAACCAGTTTCTTTCCTTGAGCACACCCAAAGATGCCAACCTTGTTGAAAAAGTGGTCATAAAATTATGCAAATTCATGTCCACTCAAATATTGACTACCTGCCTTCTTTTAAGCCCTCAAATGTGTTTATTGATTTTTTGACCTCTTACATTTGTCTCCATTCTTTCCTCAATCTTTTTTTCTCACTTAAAAATTCAACTAACATTCCATATTCCTGCTTTCTTTTACTATATAGAAAGTAAATGGTATTTATTATACGATTTCTTTCATTCCAGAGTCTAATTGATTATTCACCCACATTTAACCATGTCAATAGCTATTTTTTCCTCTAAACTGTCTTCTTCATTATCTTCTATTATGTTGCAGCCTTCTAAGTTTTTTTTTTTCCTACTCTAAACGTTCATCTTAAATGGCCAGAGGAATCTGTCAATTTGTTATTAGACAACTGTCTACCAGTCAGCAGAGAAGTCAGAAAAACTGAGCATAGCTTTCAATAGAATGTCAGTTCTAGTGAGACAGAAGTTAAAGTTCATGTTCAGCCTGGGATGAAGATTCTGAAGTAAGCCAAGTTAACCACTCATACATTGAGTTAGGTCCTTTAAGGTTCACACTGTAAGAGTTAAAATAAACTAGATGTATGACAGTCCCAAGATGGAAGAAAGCCCCACTTCAAATCATCTCAAGCTGTGATTACAGTGTTTCTGATTATTGCTTCCACTAGCTCTGCAAGAAGCAAGATTCTCTCTGGACAAAAAATTATATAAAATCCAGACCTCAAATTATCACAACAGTTTGCTACATATAGCATCTGGCAGTAGAACTAAAATAACCATCCATCCATGTTATGAAACAAGAAAACATGATCATAATCCAAGGTAAACTACAATTAACAGAAATAGGCCTTTAGAGGATCCAGAGAAAAACTTAAATAACTATACTGGAGAAACATACTCTGGGAAAATGAAAGTGATGAACTTGTTTCCATATTTCCTGCTAAGTATAATTAAAATCCTGCACACTATATATCACAAGCAGAAGAAGACTCAAAGATGGAAAGAATAAGGAAGCCTGGCTATGTATGGATTTCAGAACCCAGCTAACAACATGATGGATTTCTTGGGTTTTCTTTTTGCCGTACATTGTTCAGAGGTGGAGCTGAAAAAGCTAGCAATCCAGAAACATCAATGGCACTGACAAAAAAATCCCATACCAAAGCCTTCTACTATCCAAATGATCAGGAAGGGGTAACCCCTGAAGACAGAGTAAATGGGGCAATGAACATGTTTGCAATTTTCCAATCTTAAGAAATAAAAAACATGACACAGCTTCATCAGTATTTATAGCAGCACAATTCACAGCAGCTAAATTATGGAATCAACCCAGATGCCCCATCAATGGATAAATGGATGAAAAAACTGTGATGTGTGTGTATACATCACAGTTTTTTGATCCATTCATATATATGTAATACATCTATGTACACACATCACATATATATGTATACATCACACACACATATCCATACACACATCACATACACACACACACACACACACACAGTGGAGTTCTGTTCAGCTATCTTAAAGACTGAAATCATGGCCTTTGTGGGTAAATGGATAGAAATGGAGAAAATGATGCTAAGTAAAGTTAGTCAGACCCAGAAAGTCAAAGGTAAAATGTTTTCTCTCATATGTGGAAACTAGAGTAAAATAAAAGATAAGATGAAAGATAGTCAAGTTTATATATTAGACCCATCTAAGTAACATACGATCTGGGGACAAGTCTAGTTATTGGAGGCAGGTGGTAGGAAGAAAAGTGAGGGGGAATGAGGAGGGGTAAGGGGGATTATAATTAATGTATGGTATTCTTTAAACCCCTGAGATGCTGAATAATACTCAGGCAGTCATTTAAAACTAGCAAATACAATAAAATGCATTTAAAAACAAAATATGCAATAAGCAGATATCACTAAAAGAAATACTAAAGGAAAGAAGAAAATTTGTCCCAAATTGAAATATGAACATATAGGAAGGAATAGAAAATATAGGAAAAATAAATATGGGCTAAATCTAAATGAAAATTCACTATCTGAAACTATAAAAGTAAAATCTTGTATAAAAATAACAGCAGTCAGATGTAAAAAAAAAAAAATAAAGCTAAAATATTCTGAAGGGAAAACAGGGGGACAGATTATGTCAAAGAAATAGCTATTTTGCTGACTTTCTAACAGTGATAGTGGAAACCAGAAAAGGTAGAATAATCAGTATCCTGATTGGAAACGATTATTAATCTTAGGTTATATGCTCAATAAATTTACTTTTTAAGTACAACGGCACGGTAGACATTTTTATATCAATAACACTTAAAAGAGTTTAACATCAGCAAACCTACAAAATGAATATACATGAGGATACAAGAAATAGACCTTCAGAGACAGGACTGGTTAAAAAAAATTGTTATGCACAGAAATTGGTAAATATGGATAAATGTAAGTAAGCATTATGCATATATAAAACTAACTTATAAGCATATGTAAATCTATAATGATAATAGCTAATTGGTGAAATCTAAAAATTGTACCTAACAGACTACAAGCAAATACCTATGTTAGGAGGGATTAATCAGAACATCTTATGCTTATATGGTCTTAATACATTATAGAAGTGATTTAAATCAACTCTTTTTAAGAGAGGTTTGTGTTGACAATTACAGTCTTAGCACTGTCAAATATGGAATTTCTAATTTCCAACTTTGTAAGTGGAAAAGAAAAACAGAAATGCAGAAAAAAGTAAACATTTCATTCACCAAATAGCCAAAGCAGTTTTTAACAAAAACAAACAAACCAAATTCAGGCATTATACTACCTGAATTCAAAATATACTACAAAGCTCTAGTAAATAAAGCAGCATGGCACTGGCATAAAAAATAGACATATATTCCAATGGAAGCGAATATAGTGCTTACAAGTGAATTAATACACTTATGCTCCACTGTTTTTTGTCAAAGGCACCAAGAACACACAGTAGGGAAAGGACATTCTCTTCAATAAAAAGTACTACGACAACTGGATATGCTTATGCAGAGGACAAGAGGACAAAATTAACCTGTATCTCTACAAAAAATCAACTCAAAGTGGATTAAAGACTTTTTTTTTTAAAGAGAGAGGGACAGTTAGAGAGTGAGAGAGAAAGAGAATCAGTATCTGTTTAGTTTTCATGTGGCTTTCATTGCTCAGACACTTCGTTGTGTACATGGTGCTGGGGTTTGAACCCAGGTCCTCATGCATGCCAGGGAAACACAGTAACTGTTGAGCCACCACTCCAGCCCTGAAGACCTTAGATATAAGAACTGAAACTATAAAATACCATAAGAAAATATAAAGGAGAAGCTCCATGACATTGGTCTGGGCAATGATTTTTTTAAATGTGTCCACAAATACAAAGGCACCAAAAGCACAAATAGACAAATGGGATTACATCAGACTCTAAAGCTTCTATGCAAGTATGCAAGAAAGGGAATAATCAACAGAAGGAAGAGACAACATACAGAATGGGAGAAAATATTTCTGGAGTTATTAACCAGAATTTATGTGAAACTCAAAAAACTCAATAGCAAAGATCCACAACCACAATTTTTTTGGACAAAAGACCTGAACAGACATTTCTTAAAAGAAAACATATAAATGAATGGCCAACAGATATGTTAAAAAACAAGTCCATTATCACTCCCATCAGAGAAATGCAAATCAAAACCACAATGAGATATTACCTCACCTTTGCTAAAAAGATTGTCATTAAAAAGACAATGTAACACTTCGTATCACCTATCTGATTATCTTCCATTATGTAATCAAAGTGTATCATTTGTATTTCTAAAATAAGCTCATCAGTACATAAACCAAAAGAAGTTCTCTATTATACTTTATTTTTATTAACGCCAGATAATTTTTTTTTTGAAAATTCTGGTTCTTCAGCCTTTAGCAAAATTCATAACAGAAATCTAATCTGAAATTACCACAACTAGTACTATGACTGAAAATTCATTGTATCTTCAGTGATAAATATATTCTGGGCCAGTAGCTGTTTAGCTTCATGTGGTGAAGATGTGGAGAAAGGGAGACTTTTGGTGGGAATGTAAATTATTACAGACATCATAGAAAATAATATTGTGGTTACTCAAAATAATTGGGATAGAGGGAGTGAGAAAGATGTTGATCCAAGTGTGCACAATTTCAGTTAGGAGGACTACATTCAAGAGATCTGTTCTAAAACATGGGACTATAGCTAATAATAATTGTATTCTTTTTAAAAGCAAATAGAGTAGATTATAAGTGTAATCACACAAAAAATAAAGCCTGTGAGGTAATGCACATATTAATGAACTCAATGTAGCCATTGCACAATGGATACATATTTCAAAATGGGATTACACAATTAATATATACAAAGTTGTTTGTTAAAACGGGGGAAAGGAGATATAGTTTTTTAACTTGTAAATTGGTAAATGGAAATGAAAAGAAATGAAGAAAAAAATAGAACATTAAATCTCTCCAAAAGAAACTGGGAAGATGAGAACAAAAAGAAACAGAAAAATCAGAAGAAATGGAAAGTACAAGTTTAGTATTCTTTCCTAATTCAAAAAACAGCATGGTAAATTACAAACAGTTGGTATGGGGCCATCATTAGCTTGAAAATTAATTTGTACACTAAATGTACATTCAGTGCCATGCTAAATGGAGTAAATTGAAAGTAGTCTAGTCAGTATCAGGAACAAGACAATGATGCCTGCTACTACCACTTAGCATCAGTATTAGGCTTGAAGTCGTAGCCAACATTATAAGACTAGAAAAGTAAGTAAATAGGATAAAGACTGGAAAGGAAAAAGCAAAATCATGATTATTTTCTACTGACAGGTAGAATACATAAAATATCTAAAGTATTGGAAAAATTGTTAAGGAGCTTAGGAAACCAAAGAGCTTGGTCAGATATTCAGAAAGCTTTTTTTTTTTAAGCCATGGTTTATTTTAAGTACTACTTTGAATTTCAGTTAAAAAAATGACATATCTAATAATAAGCCTAACAAAGTCATGAGGAAAATAGTAAAATGTAAAAATATTAAATGACTGCTTAACAAAAGAATAACTATACCATATTTGTGGATAGAAAGACTGTCATAAAGATAGCAGGCCTCCTAAAAGCAATTTAGTACATTTAATGAACATCCCAAAAGTGTAGTATGTGTGTGTGTTTGTATGTAGAATTGTAAGTTGTTTCAAAATTTATTTGGAAACACCAAAGACCAAATAAGGCTAAGACTACTGAAGAAGAAAAACAAATCAAAGTTTTTGTTTCACCAGATATCAGCACCTATTTTTAAGTTACAGTGATTTAGATGATTGTTAGTTAAACCAATGGAACTATGTATAGTGCAGGGACAAACTTTTCTGGTATATCTTTGTTAATCATTGGAGAAAAGAGAGATTAGTTATTAAATGGTAATAGTAAGTAGAGTAGTAATTCATTCAACGTGTCAGTTTCCTTTGTTACTGTTATAAATTACCACAAGTTTAGTAGCTTAAAACAACACAGATTTATTGTTTAGAGTTCTAGAGGTCAGAGTCTAAATGGGCTAGAAATCAAGATGCCAGCAGAGCAGCATTACTTTGCAGAATCTAGAGAATAATCTATTTCCTTACCTTTGACAGCTTTTAAGGCACCCTGCATACTTTGGCTCATGGCTCCTTCCTCCATCTTCAAGGCCAGCAATATAACACCTTTTTCTGACTCTTCCTCTCCTGCTTTCCTCTTCCATTATAAAGGATTCTTGTGATTACTTTGTGCCACATGGATCATCAAGGATGCTGTCTTTACTTGAAGGTCAGTAGATTAACAGACTTAATTTCATCTGTGTCTGTAATTCCTCCTTGCCATATAATATAACGTATCACAGGTTCCATAAATTAAAATGTTAACATCTCTTTGGGAGACCACTGCTCTTCTTACCACTTTCAGAAAAAAAAAAAATCTGATTTCTACTTTATATCAAACGTAAAAGTCAATTCATTGTGGATTCAAAACTTAATAATGGGGGCTGGAACAGTAACTGAGCAGTTAATGGCACTTGCCCAGTGTGCGAGAGTACGCAAGTTCAAACCCCGGCACCACGTGCACAACAGAGTCTCCGAGCAATGAAAGCCACATGAAAACTAAATAAAATAATTGATTCTTTCTCTCCCTCTCTTTCTTACTGTCCCTCTCTTTAACAAAAAAAAAAAAAAAAAAAAAAATACCAATGACATACAGTGCTATAATACTTTTAAGAGATAATGTTGAAAAATTTTTTGACCCTGAGATAGGAGAATTTCTTAAATATAAATGTGCAAATTTTAAACGATTGAAAATTCAAACACACTAATATTAAGAAATTCTGTTGTCTTAAGATATAATAAAAAGAGTGAAAAGAATACAGCCATTGTCAGAAACTAATTCTAAGACTTAACAGCTAACAAGATTAATATCCAAATGATATAAAGAATTACTGCTATATATGGAAGTATAACAACAAACCCTTTAATATGTAAAATTATAATGAAATATAAAATCTTGTTAAGAAAGAAAGAAAAGAATTACTGATGATCTTTGAGGAAAATTAACCTGTGTGAAAGGAAAAATTGTGAAAAGACTTGATTAGTCACTTCACAGGGATGATGTCCAGATCGTCAGTCAACATAGGAAAAAATGCTCAGTCTTTTACTAGGAACCAGGAAAATGCAAAATCAAATCCCAATGAAATAAGATTTTTATAATCATTAGATCAACAAAAAATTAAAGTTTTGACAAAATTAAGTCTTAGCAAGACTATAGAATAGCACATAGAACTATCCACATTGTTGGTTAGAAAAAAAAATAGTTGTAAATTTTGGTAATTCTGTCCTGCATGTACTCATTTTTATTTATTTTGTATAAATTCACTTCACAATTTCTTCAGAGTCCCCACAATAGTGCTTTTCTTTAGACAGTGCTGTGAGTAACCATGCTCTTAAAATTGTATTTTTGGAAAAGCATGTGGGTGGTATTGGATTCACTTGAGTAGAATTTTAATTAGATCTAGTGCATTCACGTTTATTAAAAGAAAGAATACTAATTCCTTTTTAACATTCTGACCATGCTTTATTCTGACGCAGGGTCCCCTTTTAATCTGGTCTTAACTTCCCATCATTCATTTTTCAGAAATAGTCATGTCAGTTTTCTAACAGGTTTAAAATGTTTGATAATTATTCTTCATCTTCCGTAATCTGAGCAGCTGCCCGTGCACACAGTCCTGGTGTACATTGTCCATCGTTGCTCATGTACCTCAGTTTGTACCTCCTATGTTTCCTTGGAATCTATTGGGAAGATTCTCTTCCCTATTTCTGCCATTCTTTTCCCCAGAACCTCTGGCAGGTGAAATTCTGAATGTTCTTTTTTAGAAGACATCTCTGATACCTTGTTTTCTCCATCTGACCCTTTTCTCTCTTTCCATAATGCTTAAGCTATGATTCACTGCACTTCATAAGCACTGATATTTCTACTCATCTGCCACCTTCTCAGTTCCTTAATGGAAAGTTCTCTTTGGATTTCATTTTCCCTCTCTACTACCTTACATTTATTCTTTCTTTCACAGCAAAACTTGAAACTACTGCCAATTTCTTACGATTTGTCTCTTGAACACATCCCATTTACTTCCATCACTCCGGTATACCACCCTTCTCAGGGTACTAACGACCCCCATGTTGCTAAATCCGTGGTCAGTTCTCAAGCTTCATCTTACTTTGTCTGTCATCAGTATTTCACCTGATTTGACTCTCTGTATTGAGCACATTTTCTAAGAAAGTAACTTTTTTCTTTTCTCTTGCTTTTTTTTTTCTTTTTTTTACTCCCCCACCCTTGATTGTTCTTCCTCTTTTTTAGAATACATTTTTTTGGTCCATACCTACTAGTTGGTTGATTTCATCCCATCTCATCACACTGAATACCATCAATATGTTGATAAATGCCAATCTATAGTCCAGTTCATGACAATAATATTCTTACCATTGCCAAATCCAGAAATGCTGAGTGTATCCTTGATTCTTTCTCTCATTGCCTAGGTCCAGTCCTTCATCATTTTTGAAAGCACTCCCTTCAAATAGAGCTTCAATTTTATCACATTTCACTGTCTTCATTGCTACCACACCCTGTTCCAAAGCAGTAGCATCTCTTAACTAGATTATTATAATAAACTCCTATTTGTTCTCCTTCCTTCTGTCTTTGCCCCAGAGTATATTCTCTCTAAAATTAACCAGAGTCTCTATTAATATTTTTAAGTGAGCTAATTGCTCAGAATCTTCCAGTAGCTTCTTTTTATCTCAGAAGTTAAGCTAACATTTTTAGTTTTACCTGCAAAGCCATTGTGTTCTGATTCCTCATTTTCTCTCTGACCTAATTTCTCTTCTTCTTCCCTTTATGTTTGCATCAGACACACTGTTTCTTGAAAGGGCCAGAGACATTTACTTCAAGGTATTTGCATATGATGTATTCTCTGCCTGTAATGCTCCTTCCCAAATATTCACTTGGTTAGGACACTTTCTTCCTTCGGATTCTTACTCAAAATTATCATCTGTGGGACATCCACCAATCACCATCACTCCTTCCTAACATTTCATATCTGCTTTCTTTCCTCTATCACTTGCTTTTCAGGACCTCTTATTACAGTCTCATATGTTTTACTTATTTGTGTTATTTATTCATCTCCCAATTCAAATGACTTGTCGTTTCTGTGTGTGTGTGTCAGCTTTGTTCATTACAGATGACAGAACTAAGTAACCAAGAAAAGTTTTTGAAAAAGGATAAATCAGATTTTGATTGTTCTATAACACTCAATTATTGTCCTAAAAAAGCAATAATTCTATAAAAATACTTTGAGAGAAAAGTGCTTCTTTATAAAGAAATATCCCTCCCCTTTAAGATTTTCAGGGTACATTCATATTTTTAAAACTCGGTAATTTGGTAAGAGACAGCAGAATATCACCATTAAGAAAAATAAGCTCAGGGGCTGGAGCGGTGGCTCAGCAGTTACAACACTTGCCTGGCATGCGCAAGTACACAGGTTCAAACCCCAGCACAATGTACACAACAAATTGAGCAACAAAAGCCACATGAAAAACTAAGTAAAGTTGATTGTCTTTCTCCCTCCCTCTCTCTCTCCTTAAAAAAAAAAAGAAAGAGAGAAAGAAAGAAGAAAAGAAGAAACATAAGCTCAGGAGCTTTATTGCTTTGTTTCTAATCCCAGTCCCCACTGCATAATAACAGTACGGTCTTGAGCATTATTTAACATATTTTCTCTGTTCTTCCATTTTTAAATTAAGGTTAATAATAATACCTTAAAGGGGGTATTGTGAAGATTAATTCCATAAAGTGCTTAAAACAATGTTTGATATATAATTATTTTAAAATCTTTATCTTTGTTGAAACCATTGTTTATTTGGTAATGCAATTGTTCTTCTCCCAAACTGTAGATACATGCTTAATTAATATTTGAATAACACCATTTTGTGGAACACCATGAAAAATCATGAAAAAAAATTATTCTGACTCCTCCAAGGATCTCCTTCAGAATTTTTTTTTTTTTAGAGAGAGGGACAGTGAGAGAGAAAAAATCAGTTTGATTTAGTGTTTCACGGACTTTCGTTATTCAGACACTTCATTGTGTACGTGGTGCTGGAGTTTGAACCCACGTAATGGCGTATGAAAGGCAAGCGCTGTAACCACAGAGCCACCGCTCCAGCCCCCTTCTTCAGAATTTTAGTCACTAGTTGCCTATCAAATCCAAAGAAAGTGATAACGACAATCCTTTTGTGATCAGTCACACACTATGGATGAATCTAATGAAATAGGAATTTGAATTGTTGGTATTTTTTGTTAACATATTAAATCAAGGCGTATTTTAAATCCTGAGAACACAACATTCCTTCTCTTTGATAACTGGTCTTCGCTTTCCTTTTCCGATCTTATATTGTGCCCATTTAATGATGGAATCTCCTGTGTCCATAAGGCTCTAAATTGTTTTTTTTTCTTCTGGATGGATCCAGCTATTATTACATAATAAATTATAAATTCTTATTTTAAATTATTAAACATAAAGAGTAAAACTTTATTAGAAGGCATCTCTTGATGAGACTGTTGCGAGTGGCCTTTATAATGCCTCTAGTAAAAGAATTATTTCTTTGATGCTTCAGAGGATCTTTCACCTTAGAGTAAAGCAGCAGAGAAATATGAGGGGGAGGTGTGCCTTTCATTTGTCAAGCTGAAGGAGGGGGAGGGCTATCTATAAAGAGATTTGGAGAATAAAATCTAGACCACAGACACCTCAGATGGATTAATTTTAGGAAAATAGTCTGGAAATTTATTTCTTTAAAACCAGAGCCAACAGTATTCCCCTTGGAAATTCTTTATGGATCTCTATCATATATTCATGTGAAGACCCCCTCCTTCAAATTACTACAGTTAACCTGTTGAATTTGTAAGTGACCACTACATATTTGTAGAAAACTTATTACCAACACATTGATGTTATCAAAGTAAATATTACTTAACCTATCTGTAACATTTTACACTTGACCAGTATCCTCCACATGTATTATCTTCTTTATATCTTTTCGTTAATCTGTGAAGTAGAAGTTACTTCATTTCACTTCTGTGAGGAAATCGGGGCTCCTAAAAGTGGTTTGTTTATAAAGACTGAAATGTAGTGTTTTAAGTGGTGTTTTGTTTTAGTTTTTTGTTATTAGTATAATGCTACATCAGGGAAAGACTTCTTAGTGCCAAAGACAAAACTTTGGATTGCAGTCTGACTCTATTTCTTACCCTACTGTCACTGCCGTATTCACTGGATAGTCTGCTTTACCTTAAGCACTGCTTTCTCTGCTCTTAGGCACTGTCTTTAGCCTTGCAGGTAATCTGTCAAATAATCTGTGGACTCTGCCATCAAAGAACACATTCATAGTAGAGTGACAGTTATACCTATTAAAAAGGTAACTGTTGGGACTGGAGTGGTGGCTCTGCAGTTAACGGTGCTTGCTTGGCATGCGCAAGTATGCGTGTTCAGACCCCAGCACCACGTACACAACTAAGTTAACAACGAAAGCCACATAAAAAACTAAAAATTGATTCTGTCTCGTTTCTCTCTCTCTTACTGGCCCTCTCTCTTTAAAAAAAAAAAAAAGAACTATTAACATTTCATGTTCCTGGGAACATGACTGGAAAATCAGAAGAATATTACCAATATTCTTTCTTGGGATGGTACTAACAGTGTTGGGAACTAGTTTAGCAGTTTTGTCCCAGCACCAACTACCTGTGGTTCAGTTTGGTGCCCATACTTTCTGAGCTCAAAAACCAAGGGACTCACAGTGTGATGAATAAGAGTATTCATATTGAATATTCTTAGTATAAAGGGGTAGCACAAAGAGGAATTATACCTATCAAAATTTGCTCTTGAAAATTCCTCATTTACAGTGTAAATGAACTTGAATATGTAGCCCAATACAGTAAAATATCATGTAATCTGTTTAATTCCTTATTTTTTGCTTATATATCATAAAATATGTAAAATATTTTACAATACTTTTTTAACATGCCAAGTGAATATTATTGAATTTACATAAATTAAATGCTACTCTTCCCTCAGTGATATCCGCATTATAGTAAGTAATTTTAGGATATGGATCAAAGGAAGATTTTATTTGGGGTTTGTTTGTTTCAGAGAGAGAAACTTGAGCATTTTCATATGAAGAAAGTAATGATCCATTCAGCAATAAATTGTTCAAAACTTAGAAGAGACAGAAAGACATTCAGATCCCTGATCTAATGACAGAAAACAGTGATACTAACTGCATTGACAAATGTGCAAAACGATTTCTGTTTGTCTCCAAACACTTAAATTGAGACAAGGCAATCTGTGCTATCAAAGGCAAACTCTAAGGGAATTTAAGTTAGCTGGGAAGACCATTATGTCCTAAATAACACTCTTAAAAATTCTAAAGAATGCAAGCTGTCACCAAAAAAGTAAAAAGATTGACACTACAGAAAAAGATAGCGTGCTCCATATTCCATTTGTGAAAAATCTCTTTCCATAGGTTGAGTTTTGAGGTTCTTAAGCCTAACTCATTTTCTCCAATTAACTAATGAAAATGCAGTAGGTATCCATTAAACCATGTATTCTTTTAAATGTTAATGAATGATATATTGTCCTTTTCTTGCAGCTACAAAGGAGTAGATCACATTCTACATCATAAATTCTCTTTGCAGCTTTTATTTTTAAAGCGGTGCTTCATAAGACACCCAGACATTAGAGAACAGTACCGTGTCCTGCAAAAGTAACCTTTAACTTGAAAAGGTTCTAAAAATTTGATTCGTTGTACTTAATAATGTGTTGATGTGCAAATAATATTAAAATTGATGTTTTGGGTTTCTAAAATGTATCCTTTTTTCTTAAACCAAAATAAAATCATTGGTACTTCCCTTTTCTTCCATCCCTGTAAAGGTAATAAGACCAATTTTTTTTAGACTTCTTTAGCAGTAGGACTCTATTTTCAAATAGTCTTACACAAATTAAAGATTTAGTTTTTACATAGTTACACTCATTTTATATACAATTCTAATCTGTTAAAGCACCTCCTTATAGTCCTTTAGAAATACAATTTTAAGACAAATTGTTGTATTTGATACCTAAAATACATAATTCTGTATAGAATCTGAGAATGATACAGAAACCTACAAAAAGATGGTTTCTACATTCTGAGAACCTACACCTATTCAAATGACTATTCATTTAAGGCAGTCATAAAAGAAGAAATGAATGGAAGAATGATAAGGGCTATAGAAATTCAAAACAAGAAAAGATCATTATTAGTCAGTTTACAAAAACAACATGTAATCTTAAGCTTTGTCGTTAAATGATGGTAGTTCAACTAAGCTGAAGAGCAAGGACTTGTATTCCACTAAGAAGTGACTGCATCATCAAACATCAAGGCAGAAACGTGGAGAGCATTTGAAATCAATGAGTAGATTGATCTAAGGAGAGAAAGCTAAATTCTGAGATATAATGGATTGTGAGATGATAAGAAAATGTGGTTATAAATGTGGCCAAGATTGTTTAAGAATTTTCAAATTTGTAACCAAAAATAGTTATTGAAAGCTTTTGGAGTAGGGAAATAGCAAAATAAAAATGTTCTTCTAAAAATGTTACTTCTGAGAAAAAAAATACGTAGTCAGAAATTAAGTAGGAAGATGTCAGTCAGAGATCCTAACTACTACAACTAGTTATAATAATGAAAGACATGAGGCAGTAAGTAGAATTGAAGCAGCCATCTTGAAATGGAACTGAAGGAATATGAGATTGTGTTTGTCAACTTTTCTCTGCTGTGACCAAAAGACCTGACAAGAACAATTTTATGGGTCTCATGGTTTCTGAGGTCTTAGTTTGTGGACAGCCAGCTCCATTGCTCTGGGCACAAGGTATGATAGAAAATCATGGCAGGGGGCTGGAGCGGTAGCTCAGCGATTGCAGTGCTTGCCTGGCATGCGCATGTACATGGGTTCAAACCCCAGCACCCACGTACACAACTGAGTGTCAGAGCAACTAAAGCCATGTGAAAAACTCAATAAACATTGATTCTCTTTCTCTCTCTCTCTCTCTCTCACTGTCCTTCTCTCTTTAAAAAAATAAAAATAAAAAATCATGGCAGAAGAGTGTGGCAGAGGAAAGCAGCCCCCAAGAACTCACCTCCTCCAGCCATACCCTAACTGCCTATAGTTAACACCAAGTTAATCCCTATCAGGCAATTAATGCACTGATTAGGTTAAGACTTTCATAACACACACTTCACTTCTAAACTTTCTTGCATTGTCTTACACATGACCTTTTGAAGGACACCTAATATCTAAACCATTAACAGATATATTTCTTTCTACCTTGGGGAGCAGGGGGCGTTATAGGGCCTTAAACTCAGGGATACTTAGCCATTGAACATAGCCAGCCTTTTTCTAATGTGTGTGTGTGTGTGTGTGTGTGTGTGAGAGAGAGAGAGAGAGAGAGAGAGAGAGAGAGAGAGAGATAGGATTTTGCTAAGTAGTAAGGGCCTTCCTAAGTTGCTGCAGCTGGTCTCTAACTTGGAATCCTTCTACCCTCAGCCTCTAGGGTCACTGGGATTACATGAGTGGGCCACTGCGCCCAGATAGAGATATATTTCAAAGGAAGAATTGACATAATGGATTGTCTCATTAATCATAGTGGTTAATATTTATCCTTCCAAGAGTAAATGAGGTTTTAGTCATTGTTAATAGCACAGGTTGTGGATTTTTTTCCTCAATTTTCACATTATGTCTAAATTGCAACTAAAACTATAAGATGTGATAGTCCAACATTATTTAAATTGAAAACCATTTCATAATACTTTGCTTCAACTGTAATGAAAATCTTCGAGTTATAAATTTTATCCAGTCAGACCCAATTCAGCATATAGTGCTTGATCAACGGCTGGCACTGAAGAATTTCACTTCACATAACTGTTGAATTACTGCCACTACAAGCAGGTGTTGCAATGAAATGTGCACTGTAATATTAAGCCAGTAAAACTAAAGTGTGTTTTGTAGCACAATGGAAACTTTTGAAAGACCTATTAGTTCCTTTTAAAAATGAAGCTAAATTTTTAATAGTGTAAGTTTGAAACTTCTGTCTCATAGCATTATCTTCATAATATTGTCTTCCACTGCTATATGTTGTAAGAATTCTCTGAAGCAGATCCTGAACACTTTGTCACTTAAAAATGTTCACCAAGGTCTTAATGTATATTGATCACATCTGAATCTTGTGTTATGTACACAGAAAATATTTTTAAATATGTCATGTCTGAATTTAAAACCATCTATAATTTAAATTGAAAAAACTAAAAAATAATTCAATTTTGCTTTGCAGTGATCAGCATGTTGGTAAAATTTATTGCAAATGTTCTTCTTTTCTGGATTATGTCAGAAAGTCTCTAAAGAAGCTTGGGTTAGATGAGTACAAGGTCAGTATATGATCATCTATTATTTTCACAAGAGAAAAAAGTAGTGTGGATTAATGAATAGAGATATTATAAAACAATTTGCACTTTACTTTTCCCCCATTTGTTAAGTCTAAATTATAATGAAGCTAAACCTCTGTTACTTTGATTCCAGTTCATTTTCTTGTCATTATAGATAGTTTGTGATTGTACACCTCCAGAAAGTTCCATTTAGGTTTATTGAGTAAAAAATGTGCCTATTAATGGATGGAAACTAGAGTTGAAAAATAAGACAAGAGGGTAAGTGGGAATTAGAAGTAAAGTAAGAGATAATAGTTTTAATTTTAAATGCATTTTGACTTTTCAGTGCACTTACGACTTTTACAACTAAATAAGTTTTTTGTTTTGGTTTTGGGGTTTTTTGTTTGTTTGTTGTTTTGGGGTTTTTTGTTTTTTTCTTTTTTCTTGGTACTAGGAATTGAATCTATGGGCAGTTTACCACTGAGCTGGCTGCCCAACCATTTTTTTTTGAGATTGTCTAACTGAGTAGCTTACGGCATGTATCACCCTGTATTTTGAATTGATTACGAACTGAAGCATAGAAAAACATAGATGGTTAAAGGAATGAAATTATTCCTTTGCAAGGGAGAAGTCACACAAAAATAGATTAAGTTATATCAGAGTTAAGGTATATTATTATTTATTGTACCAATTATCCATTTAATCCCTAGTTGCTTTGTTACTTACCATACTAATCAGTTTCCTTCCCAGTAAAATCCAGAAATATCGATAGAACACCAAACACTAGAAGAAGCTAGAATAAAAAAAACCTTACCTATAGAGCAACAAAAATATAAATCACTTCCAAATTTTCCCCAGATGCCATGTAAACAAGAGTATAGAGTGAAATATTTAAAATGTTGAAAGAAAAAAATAAACCAACAGAATTCTTTAGCCTATGACATAATTATTCAAAACTTAAGGAAAATACTTTCTCAGACAAATAAAAATTGAAGGAATTCATTACCAATAGACCTGCTAAGACCCAAACCCAATGTCACATTCCTGTAATCCCATTGAATTAGGAGCCAGAGGCAGGAGGATTTCAAGTTCAAGGACAACTATCTTATAGTAAAAAATATAAAGTTCTGGAGTTCTTGCTCACAGGTAGAGCTCCCCTGAGTTCAGTCCCCTGTACTGAAATTAATAAACAAGCAACAAACCTGCCAAAGAAATAATAAAAGAAGCTATAGATTTCAAGTGGAATCTCTGTCAGGTTTGTAAGCCCAGTTCAACACTGAAAAGTCAATTAATGTAATCTGTCACATCAACAGAATAAAAACAAAATCACATGATCATATCAACAGATATATTAAAAAAAACTTTTACTAAACTCAACACCTATTTATGATAAAAATTCTCAGTAAACTGTGATATTTGGGAACTTTCTCACCTTGATAAGAGAATATCTACAAAATATCCACATACAATATCATATTTAATGTGAGAAACTCAAAGCTTTTCCACTAAGAACAGAAACAAGGCAAGGATGTCCTCTTGGACCACACCATTTCAACCTTCATCTCAAACAAGGAGATGAAGGTACACTGATTGACAAAGAAGAAGTAAAACCATCCTTATTCATTATGGTATAATCATATATGTAGAAAACATTGAAAAGAACTGACCGAAACAACTCTTGGAACTAATAATTAGAGCATGTTTGTGAGACACAAAAGTAATATGTAAAAAAATTAGTCATTTTCCTAGGAACCAGATATGAAAAGTAGAATTTGCACTTAAAAACACAATTACATTTACATTAGCTCCCTCCCCAAAATGAAACAATTAGATTTAAAGCTAACAAGTTATGTTCAAAATCTATGGGGCAATACACTGATTTTGAAGTTTATATGAATTAGCAAAATACCAGAATAACTAACACAGTTTTAAAGAACAACAAAGTGGAAGTCAGTGACTTCCAAGATTTGCCATAAAGCTACACTAACCAAGATAGTTTGATATTGGTGGAAACTAGTAGATAGATCAAGGAACAGAATTGAAAGCTTTGACAAAGAAGTGAAGACAATAAAATGGAGCAGATGTTGTCTTTTCAATAAATGTGTTTGAACAATGGGATACACACATGCTAAAAATGAATATAGGCACAAATCTCGCATCCTTAACAAAGCTTAAAATGATCGTGGACCTAAATGGAAAGCACAAAACTATAAAATTTCTAGGGGATAGTGGTGGAAAAATCCATATAACTTTGGGGTATATAGTAATGACCCCTCTGATACAAAATTAAACACACAGTCCATGAAAGAAATAATTGATAAACTGTAGTTCATTAAAATTAAATCTTTCTGCTCCAGAAAAACACATCAAGGGGATGGAGCAGTGGCTCAGTGGTTACAGCTTTTGCCTGGCATGCATGAGGACACAGGTTCAGACCCCAGCACCACGTACACAACTATGTGTCAGAGCAATAAAAGCCACATGAAAAACTAAATAAAATTGATTCTCTTTTCTCTCTCTCTCTTTCTCTCTGTCCCCCTCTCTCTCTTTAAAAAAAAAAAAAAGAAAAGAAAAGCACTATCAAGAAAATGAGAAGACAAACCACAGAATAGGAAAAAAAAATATTTGGGCATGTTGTGAGTCAGAACTTCATGGTAGGTAGCATGTGGCAGAACAAAGCTCTTCACCTTATGACAGTCAGAAGGTAGAGAAAGAAAGAGAGGAAGGAGCAGGGCACAAAATAAATTTTTAAAGATATTCCCCCAGTGACCTACCCTAATAAGGCCCCGTCTCCTAAATTTTCGACCACCTACCAATAAAGCCACCAGCTAAGGACCAAGCCTTCAACACATGAACCTTTGTGGGACATTTCACTTTCAAACTATAATAGCTAATATCCAATACACTGACAACAATAATGAGTTGAAAATGTAGACAAACAGGAACTTTCATTTATACCAATGGTTATGCAAAAGAGTACAGCCATTCTGGAAGATAGTTTGGTGGTTTCTTACAAAACTAAACATGTTCTTAATTATACAGTCCAACAGGTTCTCCTAAAGGAGTTGAAAACTTATGTCCACACAATTACCTATACTTGAATGTTTATACGTATTTGCCAAAAGTAACCAAGATGTCTTCAGTAGGTGAATAGATAAGTAAGCTGCTACAATCATACAATAAATATCATTCAACACTAAAAAGAAATCATCTATAAAACCTTAAGACAATGTGGAGGAAACTGAAATGCTTATTATTCAGTAACAGTAGCCATATGAAAAAGACAACATACTGTATGATCCTAGCTGTTTCATTCTGGAAATGTCAAAACTATGGAGACAGTAAAAAGTTTAGTGGTTTTCAGGAATGGGGGGGAGAGGGACCCAGGCATTAGAACAGTGAAACTATTCTGTATTATGTTATAAAGGAAGACAATATCATTATACAATTATCCAGTCCGAATGCTAATATGAACTGTAGTCTTTGGGTGATAATTTTGTGTCAGTGTAGTTTCATCAGCTATAAGAAATATATCACTGTGGTAATTGTTACTGGTAATAGAGGAGGTTCTTCATGTGTGCACACAGAGTATATATGGGTGCTCTGTACTTCTGCTCCATTTTGTATGAACCTAAAACTTTTAAAAAATAAAGTCTGTTTAAGAAAACACTCATCAGGGCTGGAGTGGTGGCTCAGCGGTTATGGCTCTTGCAAATAAAACAGAAAATCTAAGCTGGACTACTTCGGAGGAATAGGGTACTAAACTACATGATAAGACTCATCATAAGAAGTGCTGGTGAAACGAAGCAAATAAATAAATATATATTTTGGGAGAGTTTTCTGTTTTAAGCAATAGATATTAAAAGAGTACTGTGTATCAGGCCAAAGCTACTAAAAATAAGAAAAAGTTATTGAAATCAAAGTTAGGTTTCAGATATAATACAAACATCTCATTTTACTCTCACATAAAATATCAGTGCTACAATGAAACTTTTGACTGTACACACAATAAAAAGAGGCATGTAATGTTACTTCAAAAAGAAATTAATTTTCACATGCACTGAAAAATGTCAACCATCTAAATTTAAAATTTTAAATATAGTAAAATACTAAAAATATCTTTTACTAAATTCATAATCATTTCTTAACAATATTTGTATATCATTGGGTGTGCAGTGAATGCACTGATGCCTGTATAATCTTTAAAATACCTGTCTTCGTATTTAAAACTGTGTAAGTGAATTATCTAGAAAATCTCCCAGAATGCTCCAGATAAGTTCTTAGCCACAAGAAATCATATTAAATGTGGAAGCAAACAGAACATTCCCAGCCAAGTCATCACTTCAAAGGACACAAAAAACTGCACGTACTAAATACCTAAGTGCCTCATAAACAGCTTACAAGTTTAATTTATAACTCTTACAGTCAGCTATGAGAAAGATAGCATTGGACATTTCTCTAAGAATCTAGTTCACCAAACTCAGCACCATTGCATTTGGATAATTCTTTGTTGTGAGGGGCTGTCCTGTGCATTATGACATTTTAGCAGCATCTCTGGCCTGTACCCACTAGATGTCAGCAGTAGCATAAAAAAATTTTTAAAAAAAGTTTCTAGACAGTGTCAAATTTGATCCAATGTGAGAACCACTGTCTTCAAGCATTTGTCATCTTAGTGATTTATTTGTAGTCATCTAACATTCTCAATATAAACCCCATTTTAAAACAAATATTGCCTCTGGAGGGGACTAAACAATTATAGTGTATTATTCTTATATCTTAAGGACTTTCTTTTCAAAATGATCCCTTCCTGAATCTGTCATTTAGAATTGCTTCAACCACTAAAGAGTGACATTCTTTCAACCATCCATAAAGCGTAGGTCTATTTTTAAAGCATGCTTAGATTCAATAGTAAACTTAAACCTGTTTCTACACCACTAGAAATAAGAAGTTGTGTCAGAACATAGACAAATAGTAGGATTTCCTTCTTTTTGAAAGCAGAAATAATATTTCTGTGCATGTGTATGTGTGTAAGCCACATCTTCTTTATCCATTCATCCATCAGTGGGCCATTAAGTTGTTTCCATATCTTGCTATTGTGAATATTGCTGCAGTGAGCATGGGAGTGCAGGTATCTTTAGAAGGTGATAGTTTTTATTTCTTTTGACTCTTACCCAGAAGTACTATAGAATCTCAATTCTTAATGATTAAACCCCACTTATTACCTGTTGTGCCTCTAAATTTTATCTCGGTTAAGTCTCCATCACTTTAGAATGTGACTTTTGAATCCCCCAACAACTATACTTAAATTACCTGTAGTATCTCAAGAATGTCCAGTGATTTCCTGGTTTGATCAGTAACAGCATAGAATGCTGTACTAAACTCCAGTCCAGCTTCATATGCTCTGTTGTTGTACTGGCAGGAATGAAAAGCCACATGACAGAAAGAAGAGAAAAGGTATGGAGGAATAGGCCTGAGAGTCAAACCCTGATTTGTTATTTCTCCTTCAAACCTTCTCCTTTTCCCTCTTCATTCCTACTAACCTAACATCAGACAATTTTGTTCAGCTGGCAAAGTGTAGTGTGAGGTCCAGCAGCATCTGGAGAAATACAGGATTTTGGATCCAAGCTAGACTACTGAATTATCATTAAGTATAAATTATCATCTACACTTAACAAGATCCAAGCTGATTTATAAGCACCTAAATGTTGGGGATCCCCCAACATGAGGTCCAGCTGGCTTGTAGAAGAATTGGTGGTAAACAACTCTGACCCAGCTGGCTTGTATCTTCCTTAGTGACGTAATGCCTGACCGCAGGACTAAGCTATTTGGTCAGTCATTGGTACAATTGGATAAATGTGTTTCACTATACCCCTATTGGCTGTTGTAATGGATAAATAGAGTAGCAGCTAGTCAGGTAGAGGAAGCGGCCCAAGGAGAAAGCAGCCAGAGAAGAAGCAGCCCTGTCCAGAAGCAGCAGCCCTGTCCAGAAGCAGCCAGAGAAGAAGCAAGCAGCAGCCAGGAGGAAAGCAGACGACAGCAAGCTGCCTGAGAGACCACTGCCTGAGAGAGTCAGAGAGGCAGCAGCAGCAGAGACAGCAGAGAGATCAGCAGCAGTAGAAGATGCAGACAGTAAGAGCCTCGGTTGCAGAAACAGTGACTCTGGTATGGCAGTAGAAACAAGGACTATGAATGTGAATAGCCTTGAGTCTAAATGTAATGCCTTAAGGGCCTTGACTCTGAGAGGGAAGGCGGGAAGTGCCTGGAGGCCTTTAGCCGCGGTAAAGAGAGAAATAAAGTGTATGGAGAACTTAAGAGCAAGTGGGTCCAGTTGAATGCTTTGTCCGGCCCCTGCCGGCCGGGGCCGGACACCTAAAGTTTGAATAAGACTGGTCGCTTCTAAGCAGGTATCTTTTCATATACACTCAAAGAATTCACTTGTCTGTATTAGTCTACACACTTAAAATTTCATCAGGGACTTCAGAATCAAATTCCTCACAGTAATAGTCAAATGAGAATATATAATGACCTGTGCTCAAAAAGGAAAGGGATTTTTTTTTAATACAATGAGCATATGTCCTGGCTTGTCCCAGAAAGTCATGCCTTGTACCTGTTGCACTTACTAATCTGCTAATCTACTTCATTCCCAAAAGTAAGTTTGAATGACAAATTATATGGCCCACCTACTCACCTTTAAGGGATATGTTATCCATATATAATTCTACATATTTAAGCCTTATTTCTGTATGAAATTAAATCATTAAATAAACATATCTCTCTGTTTACATCTTATAGTTCATCCATGTAGGGCTGCATTATCAGATCATGATTAAATAGTTTAGTTTATCATAGTTTTGAAACAGAAGGAATTTGTTTCTTGGCTCTTGATTGAAAAAAAAAAATCCTGGCTCAGGTTTTCTTAGTAATTGGTGGGAGTTTATCCCTGACATACATTTGAGAAAGACTAGAATCAATCAGCTTCACAAGAACCCAGAAATATGTGTACAGCATAATCTCATCAGAAAGAAATAGTGTTAATTGAAGCAGGATTCAAAACAGCTGTAATGACTGGATTATTGCTATTTTTTTGAGCAATATGTTTTTAATAGTTTGCCCTTAGGCTGATACAGCCCTTAAACTACCAGTTATTTCACTTATCTTTTAGATAATTTTTCTCTCATAGTTTTTGCTTACTCATATGTCATTTATTCATGATTGTATGTTTCTGTTTCTAATAAACTTCACAGATCATGGCCATTTTCCTACCACCCCAATTAAAAAACAACATCCATTTGATTGATTTGATCTCTCTCATGCCAATTTGGATAGTTTTTGTTGCACACTACTTTGTCAGCATGGCCACCACACAAAGTTATGGTGTTCACTTTGTACAAGGACTTTTAACTGAAGGCACACATGAGAACTAAAATTCCAGCTCATGTCCCTTTTAAGACCTGGTGTTGCCCAAGACTGCATCCACCCAAAGAAAAGTCAGGTATCTTTTTTCTAATTTTCACGGAGAAACTATGTGAGCTAAGAACAGCCCTATTATAGGCCCCAGAAACTCTTCAGTGCAGTAAGGCAATAGAAGTAGAAGAGGAAGAACATGTATCTTTAAAAAGACCTGTGCATAGATTATATCCTGCGACCCTTTCCCCACATGGTGATTGTTCAAGGGTACATTAAAATGAGGCTCAAAGTTTGGAGGCATTCAGAGTCTTAACCTATTTGGTACAAGGATATTTCTGGACATTCAGTTATGACATTATAAAGAAGTTTTATGTTATTGAGTTCTGCTGTATAATCACATAAATCACTGTGCAATTTTTCATGATAGGATGATCTCCTCCAAAGAAGTTTACCTCTTTGTTGCCTTAATTATTACACTCAAAATTAAATTTATGCTTGATTCTAGCAACTGACCCTTAATTTAAATTTACTTTGGTATCATGTTTGTCTCCCTTGAATTATTTATGCTTAAGTGTGAGTTTTTTGTTTACTGGCCTTCCTATTGATGTATTTTGTGCCTCCGATTATAAGCCACCTCAGATTCTTCTTGAAAATAAACACTATTAGTAATGAAATTTCTTCTAATAAAAGAAAAAATAATAACTTAAAATTACATAAATTTAGAGCAATTAAACTTGAAACAACGAGTTAACATTTAATACCAAGTGCACAGAAGATAAAAAGAATTCTTTTAAGCACTATAAAGTTCTCACATAATATGTCTGATTTTACATAAAACATCAACATTTCCCCTAAGCATTATCTTTATTTTCTCAACTAGCTACAGTAAAACAGATTTATCACATGGCAGCCAATACCTCTAGAAGTAATAGAAGATACTAAAAGAATAGGAACAAATAAAGGGAAAACATTACACCTTTTTATTGTTTTATTATTTATGGAAGAAAACAGTGACTACCTAATTATATTATTAGTATTACTATTAATGTAGGAGAAATCATTGATTTATAAGCCATATTAGTTTAGATTATTAGAATTAGTATACAAGTCTGCAAATGACAATTCATATGAAATATGTGATAATTATGTGATGTATCAATACTTATTTTTAGAATGAATATGAACTGATTATAATATTTTACATGTAAATCTTACTCTGAGTAGGATCAATTTCAAATTTTATTTTCATTAGTAATTGAACAGGTATACAACAGAAAAAATAACTTTATACATTTTCCTCTTTTTTTTTTTTATAAAGCAAACCTGTGTCTTACTACCCATAAGTTTAAAACTTAGGAAAATTAGGTACATACATAATTACATCATTTCCAAAAGTAGTAAACATATGAGTCAAGTTTGCTTTGTGTTTTGCAAAAGAGCATAGTAACAGTAATTTTTTGACAAACAGCCTGGACAACTTCCTCTGTCAACCTAAGAATATAAGGACCACTTCAGCCTCCTAGCCACTAGTTTTGTCTTTCCCTGCTCCCTCAGTGAAATCAGGGGATAAACCTAACTTCCATAACCACCTACCATAGTTCTTGAACCCTGTATGACCTAGTAAAGGTTATATTGACAGCTTCAGTTCCATCATCTAGTGGTGAGACTACATTAATTACCAAGTCATCCTCTAATGATGTATAATGAGGAGAGGATGTCTGAACAACTATGTATCTCATGCATATTTACGTTCTCTATCTACATTCCATGAAGTTGCAGCATGGTCTACCTTTGCTTATCTGGGGCAGTTTATATAACTTTATTAAAAAATTGAATAAGTAAATAAGTGAAGACGTAACAAATCTCCCATGGAAAAGAATTCTAAATAATTTGTGTAAGTATTCTATGCTTGAGGAGATGGAGTACAGCTTCTCACTCATTAAGTATGGGTTGTACATGGTGACTTTCTTTTTTCCAAGAGTAGAATCTGGGAAGGAGATCAAAAAAATTAGCTTTACAGTGGTGAAACCTAAGAAGCACTCTTGCAACCAGGTAGTCAAGGTCAACATCAGAAGAGCTAAGTCAGTGGAAGGGAGATCAATAGAATAGAACTAACACATCAGCCAGGGCGGAGGGATAGATAGGAAAGGTTCTGCGGAATGAGATTAATTAAGTTATGTGTATGTATGATTATGTCATAATTAATTCCACTACTATAATTACTGTGCACCAGTTAAAAAAACAGTTCAAGACTCCCCAAAAGTACACATTACTCTCAAGTGTTCACACTCCTTCTTCCTTTTGTGTCCTGCTCTGTTGCTTAATTTCTTGGGTAAATCTCCTAAAATTACCCTTCATATGATGTTAGGAACATGACCCTTTAATTAGGTGATACCATAGCCCCAGGCTACATAAGAAGATGGAAAAAAATCTAACAAATCCAAATGGAGGAACATCCTTTAAAATATGTCAAGTACTCCTCAAAGTTATCAAGACATCAAAAAAAAAAAGCAGGTCTGAGAAACTGTCAAAGCCAAGTGTGCTAAATAGGATTATATGACTGAAAAATCAGGACACAAGGTAAAAATTAAGGAAATCTGAACCTTAGGTAATGTGTCAACATTGGTTCTTTAGTTATAACAAATTTACTGTAGTGTCAAGTAAGATGAAGTAATGGGGATAGAGTAAATGGAAATTCTTTGTATGATTTTCAGAATTTCTTTAAACCTGAAACTATTAAAATTATGTTTATTTCTTAAAAAAATAGTATTGTAAAAGCTAATGTTTATTGAACTTTTGCTTTATGCCATGTATGGTACCAAAAGGTTTATTTATGTTATCTCTTTATACTAAGGACAACCTTATAAAATGAGTGGTATTATTTTCATTTTATACATGAGGATTGAGACTCAAAGTTAAGTGGATTTCTTTAGACCAAAATCTAGGAAACTGGGGAAGAATTCTAATTTATACTATCTAAACATATAGCCCATGCTTCTTTTTATCAGACTTATATAACTTAACAGACATTGCACACAAAAAGAATGGTTGTTTGACATTTTTACAGAACTAGCAGTCATCAAGCAAACAAGCTTAAGATGAAGAATAAGAAGAAAACTCATTCATACATGCCAATAGATACACACAAAGAAAAGGATTTTTTGTTTGTTTCATTTTGTTTTTTTGTGGTACTCGGGATTGAACCCAGGGCTTTTTACATGCCAGCCAAGTGCTCTACCACTGAACTACAACATGAGCCCTTTTTATTTTACGTGGAGACAGGGTCTCACTAAGTTTTCCGTTTGGCATCAAACTTGAAATCCTCATGCCTTAGCCTCCTGAGTAGCTGAGATTTAAGGAGTATACCACTGCACCTGGCTAAAATAATGTACTTCTAAGCACATTGAAGAATTAAAGTTTGAAATAAAGGCAAATGAAATTCAGGAAATAATAAGTATTAATGAAGAACTGGAAGAAAAAATGCTTACATCCAGGACAGGATGAAGTTGGTTAAGTGTATGAAACATGTTGGGTAGTAAAATATACTGTCTAATGCATTGGATATAGCTGTCAAGAAATTGCAAGGAAGTGGGTGTAGACTAAAGTGCATAAGCATGGTTTCTCATTTACTGCCTCCAATCCATTTTTTCACTGATTTCAACACTCAATAATGCCTATAAAATAAAGCCATAAATATATGTATCTTGATTGATGATGAGATTAAATGAAATAATATCTTCATTTTAAAAAGTTCTTAGATTCTCTGTGATGTAATCTGCTGTTAAATATTTGATCAAAAAGTTGATTAAATCATGGAATTGTACCTTAAGCACTGAGTTTTTCATCTAAAATCACATTATTATACTTTTTATTCACCAGATAAAAGATAAGAAAAGATTTGTTTTGATTACACAAAGATTTGCATGTGATATCAGGGCTTGAAGGTCTACCTTCAGTACTTTTGCATCAGACATTTTGTAATGCATAATCTATGTAATGTCCAGCTTTGGTTCACTTAAAGTAAATTAACAGTCTTATTTTTAAACAAAATAGTAATAATAGTGTTCTCACCTTTTCTCCCTAGAAGCAATAAATAAGATGAGAAATGGAAACACAAACTCCTTCTTTGATAAAATCAAAGGTCATTATAAATCTCAAACTTTTATGTGTATTTTAAAGTAAAAGAACATAAAAGGGGGATACAGAAGAAGACCAAGAGGAAATCCCAGACAAACCAACAGCACAGTTGCCGTAGTGGCATCACTTGAGAAGCAAAAATCAGCAATGCCTCGTTGGAACAAAGGCAGCTGTTAGAACAGCTCTTCCTAGTTTAGCAGAGAAAATGACAATCCAAGGAATCACATTGAAAACTGATGTTTGTAGGAAGCAGAATGGTAAAGATTGTAAGTTCTAAGTTATCACATCAACAGCTGATCTGAGGATGGTAGGGGAGAAGTAAAGTCTAAAGGCTTTAATTCAGACACACAATTTTTTGAGATGTGAATTTCTGCTACCTTGAAGTACAGGCCTGAATCCAGACCGTACATTCTACTGCAAAAGCTTGGTCCAGTAGGTACTCATTTTAATTCAAAGATGGGTAAAATTTTTGAAAGAGTAAGGGGTGCATAATCTGCTTAAGGTCTATGTCAAGGGTGAGATCTTTTCTGGAAGGTCACACAAGAAATTTAGGAGACAATATTTCCCTCTTACAGTTTTTAAATTCAAAATAGATTTAGTGCAATAATAGAAAGAATAGGGACTTTGAGAAAAATAAATTTATTTAGACACTTGACAGGAAATTTAACAAATCATTTCAGATTTTGACTCTCTTTATCATGTTTTTTAATTTGTTTTGACATGTAATTTGATAGCGGTTTCTTCTGGTAGCTTCTTTGTTAATCCCTTTAGAAACACATTCAATTTATGAGAACGACTTTTCCTTTTGCATTCATCTTTCACTGGTTATATAATATTTATGTTATTCTATAATAGGCATAAAAAGATTAGAAATGGTAATAGTCGATTCAGTAAACAGTTCATTTGGTGCATGTAGAAACATGAACATGAACTAGAAAGTGGCCTTTTAAAGTAGAAGGGTTTAGCATACTGTGGGTATATATTTTAGAGAAAAAAGTCAAAAGTAGTAATTATTGATGAATTTGTTAAGTGAATGTTAGAGAAAGTTACTTGAAATATAAACATATGCCATTATTGTGTTCCTTTGTTGTCTTTAAATCTAGAATTCTCTCTGATAGTGTTCCAAACTTTATTCAAAAAATGTTTATTGAAATTTTATTTATACTATAGTAATAAGTGAAAGTAAATATTTAAACAATAAGATATTAGTGATTTTATTTATTTGCTGAATAATCTTTATCAGTGAAGATTTAAATGAAAGAATTTAGTTGCAGTAACTTGCTTTCAGTGTTTCATTTCTTCAGTAGTTACATTGACTTGCTAGAGGGAACTCTTCAAACACCTAAGGTTATTTTAAATTGACATATATTTTATGTTAGGATGTGTTTGCTAAAGAAAATTTTAATTATTTTTGACTTTTGATAGATTTTTTTGTATTATTTTTATCTTGAAGCTGCCTGAAAAAATTATAATGGACTACTACGAGAAGTATAAGCCTAGAATGAGTGAGCTGGAAGCATTCAATATGGTAAATCTTAAATTTAAATATATATTAAATTGGATATGTTGCTAGACTTTGAATACCATTCTGTTAAACTTTATATGGGACCAAGCAATCCTTGTTGTTTTTCTCATTTTCTGGAAAAACTGTTTTGGATCATTTCCTACTTCACAACTATATTAGGTGTCAGTAATGTAATAAAGAGAACACATGGTAGATTCCTCTTAAAGTGTATTGTAAATGCATGGAAAGCAGTCTCAGAGTCCTTTGAACACATATTGGTCTCAATGCAGTTGTTTCACAAGCATTCTTTTTAATGAATTTCATTCTTAGGACCCCTTTAAAAGCTTTCTCACATAAAGTTGTTGAATTCTACCTCAGAGTCACTTAAAGGACATTTTTTTCCTATTGTTATTAAAGAAAAACTTTTGATCTCTGCAGTATTCATTTTCTGAAGATGCACATGGGGTATTGAAAATTTGGCCTATTTAAATTTCAGTAGATTCATTTTCTTTTACGTAAGCATTAAGGAAATAGGATTTTTTTTTTTTTAATTACTGCTTTCTTATCTTCCTTCTTTTAGTTGAAAGTTGTCCTGGCTCCTTGTATAGAAACATTAATTCTTCTGGATCGACTTTGCTACCTTAAAGAGAAGGTAAATTATGTTATTTTTAAATGCATAACAAATCTTTATTAAATGCAGTAATATATGAGTTCACTCATAGCAAGGATAGTTACTTTACATAAAGCTAGTAAGATAATTTTTCTCATTATATTTTCATAGTTTAGATATTTATTCCATCTTCTTGTTAGTATATAAGCATATGAACAACAGATGTCTCCAGAAAAACTAATAAAGTTTACATTCTTTTAATTGTATGGTAATCACAATACATAGGCAGTGAACACATGCCACCATGTATGACAGATTGTTTAGCCAAAATTAATAAAAGCCAGATGTTAAACAAAATATTGTGTACACATTTGAATTTGTAAGATTTTGTCTTTTAATTCACTTTCAGATTTTTGAAACTATTATGTGTTCTGCAATAAAGAAAATTTATTAATGAAGATTTTTTTCACAATCTTGTTTTATCTATATCAAATGACAAAAATATTATCCTTTAAGTTATTTTTGTGGAAAATATATTTTTCATATCCCACTGAATTGTGTTCAAACTAAATTATTGTGAACTGTTTAAATTAAACCCATTCCTAAAGTTGGCCTAATATTTCTACAATAAAGCCTTTATTTTAAAAAATTTTATCATGTGGGTAGCTTTATTTTCTTCCTAGTAGACTTCTTGGAACAAATGGAGTTTAATGAATGGGTCTTCACTTTAATTTGTATTTTTATGGAGAAAAGCAGTTTTTAAGTATTTAAATAATGATGTACTTTTCCTAAGCAGCCAATTAATTCCAGATCTCTGTGGAAAGCCTTGATTCCCAGGTTGGTAGGTAACAAATCAATCAGTCCCTGCTAAAACTGGTACTCATATCCCTTAGAAAACAATTTCCATTGACCTAAGTACACTAGTCAAAACAGTATTTACTACAATTAGTAGAGATCATAATTAAATAATAGCATATAATTGTTAATGTTTAGTATTTAAATATTCTAAAAGTAATACATATTTGTGTTACAAATTTAAAATACATAAAAATATTTAAAAAATTAAAAGTAACCATAATCCTACTCTTCAGCATTAACTATTAAATATTTGGTATATTTCTAGTTATGCTTATAATCAAATGTATGAATTTTGCATGTATATATGTGAACATTGTTTATATTTTAATCAAAATTATAATAAAATTACAAATGCAGTTTTTATATAATTTGTTTCATTTATGTAAAATTTTCCCATCTCATTGGCTATCCTACATACAGTGAATAATGTTTCATTAAAAATTAATTTATTTACTATACATTTGATATTGGAAGTTTTTCACAATTGCAGCAAAATATGCCTTCTAATTCAGTATCTGTGTGCTTCTTTATTTCATCAGCATAATTCCTTGAAGATGAAACTATAAGTGTTAATTTTATCAAACAAAGAATAGTATTCTTTTTTACTGTTTGTTTTTTTCATACTTTTTCTGTAACAGTATGTAATCTGTGTTACCTCTCCTTTGCTGTTCAACAGATGGTTGTATATCTAAATCACTTATCAATTTGCAGGAAGATATTGCATGGTCTGCACTCGTGAAGTTGTTTGATCCTGTGAAATCTCCCAGATGTTATGCTGTTATTGCTCTGAAGAAGAAGCAGTGATTTCAATTGAAGCAAGTTATTGTTTGTATCTATTTGTGGGACTTGTTGCTAACCTTCTTTTCCAACATTTATGTCCTGTAATGTGAATATTTTAAAGTAATGACTAAATGTTTTAAATAAACAATAAAATAAGTAATGGCCAACAATAGAAGGTCATAATCCATTTCTTCATTGAGAAAGCATATATTAATAAAAAACTGGTGAAAGAATAAACCTAAATTTCTGAATTAGTATGTAAATAGGACATTGTAATTGAGTCTTTATTCCTATTCGGTATTTCAAACTCTTTGATATTAGTTGTCATGTTTTGTCTGATATTTTCTTAAAAAAAAAAAGGAAAGAAAGAAAGCTGCCAGTTCAGATATAGTCAAATGCTGGGGATCATTTTCATTTTCCTCATTTTCCACATTTTTTGGAAGGATTTTCCACATTATACCATAAGGGGAAAATTCACATTTAAAAGAAAGAAATACTTAGGAACCAGGCCAGTTATAAAAAGAGCCTAATATGAAGCACATTTTACAGTGTGTTTTAATCTAAGTTACATAAGGTAATATTCTATTTCATTAAGGGAACGTGCATCTTATAAGTGAGATATTCACTAAGTATTCTTGAAGCTATTTATCTTACTAAAATTAATAGTGGGTTGGATTATAAGGGTATTACCTTGTACTCTATAAAAAGCCAATCCAAGTACAGCAAGATTGAATGGAAGGAAGCCAGCACCCTGCACAGTGTGGAACAAGTTCCTTTCTTTAGCAGAAAACTGAGGTTTCTAAAGTACACAAAATAAATGGACAGCTGAGATAAAGTTTTCTGTGATGCTCAGCTAGAGACAGTCTCTGATTCTGTAAAGCAGAAAAAGTAATTCTTAAATTTTGGAGTCTCTTTCTGGTTGAAGAGAATAATTGTTTTACTTTAGATGTTAATATTATTGAGATATATATATATATATTCCAACATATATTATATATATAAAACCATGAATTGTGTACAGTATACTGATTTTAAAAAGTCATTTTTAATGTTTTATAGTCTGCAAAATTTCAAATATCTATAAGTGCAAAGTAGATTTTAAGGAATCCGAATGTATTCATTACAGACTTCAGTAATTATCAACATATTGCCATTCTTATTCCATCCATACATAGGTAAATGTGCACACACACAAACACAAGCATTTCCAAGCCTACCCCTGCTGGAGAATTTTAAAGCAAGTTCCATACTTTGTCATTTATCATAAATACTTTAGTATGTATTTGTAGCAGCTAAGGATTTTTTTCTATAGTAATATAGAGATGTGGTCATTCACACACTGTAATTAGTTTGTTGTTTTGTGTTTGTTTTTGTCTTGAAAAAAATGCTTCATAGTTGATAACGTAGTTTCTGTTGCATCACACCTGGAGGCACATGTTTGACTATCCCACCTTTAGTGATACCAAGATTGATCAGCAGAC
This sequence comes from Aplodontia rufa, assembly GCA_004027875.1. NCBI lineage: Eukaryota > Metazoa > Chordata > Mammalia > Rodentia > Aplodontiidae > Aplodontia > Aplodontia rufa. The sequence continues at coordinate 72,661 of PVKS010007330.1, forward strand.
TACAGTTGTTGTGAGCCTCATTTATCTACTGTAAAGTTCCCCATCAATTTTCCTGTTAATCATTTTAGCAGCTGGTAGCAGTGGCTGAAAGTAGGAAGGAATAAGAAGGAAAGAGGGAAGGAACCGCACAGTGTAAGTTGACTTGACTATTCATACTGATTGGCTGAGAACCTTCCCCAGTTTCAATTTAACCACATCTTTCATTATTCTCAGCTAAATTGCCTATTTGTTGTGGTATGCTGTTCTTTTATTTCCCCATATTATTTGTGATGTGAGGAACAGAAAATTTTTCCAACCTACTTTCTTTTTTTTTTTTATTAGAAGTATATAGAGATACAATTGAGAAGGGAAACATTATCAAACCAACAGTAATCAATGTATATATACTTTGTTATCCAGGGGTAATGCCAAAACATGGATGACCACCTTGGATTTCAACTATTGCAGTTTCCCCCAGAAGAACTCATGCGCTAAATGGGTATTTCATGGAGGAATGACATCGGCTTCTGGGATGGTTCCCCTATATTCCCACTCTCCAGTCTCCTGAGTTCTTCATACACTCTCCCCCCTCCCCATCCCCCTCCCTACGCCTCCAAGTATCCTAGGGAGCCATCCCCCTATTAATCTGAGAGTCATTCAATTTGAAGTATTGTTAGGTTAGCCACCTACCCTACTGCTTCCCCATATATTCTAGCATCCACAGATGAGAGAAACCATTCGGCCCTTGAGTCTCTGAGATTGGGATACTTCACTAAGCATAATTCTTTCCATCTCCATCCATTTGATATCAAAAGCCATAATATCGTCTTCTCTAATGGCCGAGTAGTATTCCATTGTATATATGTACCAAAGTTTTTGTATCCACT
>PVKS010007331.1:0-73513 GCA_004027875.1 Aplodontia rufa
AGGATCCAGTTTCAACTTCCTGCAAGTGGCTGTCCAGTTTGCCCAGCACCATTAATAGACTTTTCTCCATGTTATATTTTCACCCTCTTTGTCAAATATCAGATGTATAAATATTTATGAGTTTGTTTCAGATTCTTCTATTCTATTTCATTGATATTCATGCCTATTTTGATACCAGTACCATGTTGATTTTCTTACTACAGCTTTATCATGAAATTTTAGATCTGATATAGGAAAACACCTCTTCTGATTATTTTCCCAGAGGAGTAAGAATCAGCACATTACAGTGACACCATAATTTCTATGTTCATAGCAACTGAATTTACAACAGCTAAATTATGGAACCAATCTAGATGCCCTTCACTGGATGAATGGGTCAGAAAGCTCTGGTATACATATACAATGGAGTTCTACTCAGCTCTTAGAAATAAGGATATGTGGCCTTTGAAGGTACATCCATCGCAATGGAAGAAATCATGCTGAGCGAACTTAGCTAAACAAGGAGAGTAAAGAGTCAAATATTTCCCTCATTAGTGGAGGTTAGAGCAAAAATACAAGCCTTGATGAAAGGTAGACAGTCTTATGTACTGGACTCACCAAAGGTGTAGCATTACATAATCTAGGGGAACCACAGATATATCGGGGGGAGAGAGAAGGGAAAGGTGGGAGGAGGAGAGTAAAGAGGATAGGGGGTGATACAGGGAGACAAATAAAAATGTACCCTTCTATTTACCCCTCCCCCAAGAAGCCAAATAGCACTTATGCAATTATGTAATTATAGAAGATTCACAATATTATATATTCTTATATACCTATGCATCTATATATGTGTATTTATACCAGTTATGGGGGGAATATAGAAGAATTAAGTCTTGGGTGTGGGTGATGTGATGTGAAGGTGATGCTGGATGAGGATCAAATTTCATAGGTGCTAGAGCAGTGGCTCAGAGGTTACAGCACTTGCCTGGCATGTGTGAGTATGCAAGATTGAACCCAAGCACCATGTACACAACTATGTGTTCAAGCAACAACATAAGCCACATGAAAAACTGAATAAAAATTGATTTTGTCTCTCTCTTTCATAATGTCCCTCTCTTTAAAAAATGCATATCATATTGTTACTTTATATACATTTATGATTTACAATAATTCAACTCCTCAATTAAAAACAACATGCTAAATTCAGTAGAATTATTGATTACAAATTATAATAATAAAAAAATTGCTTTTGGGCCAACGCCAATAGGTTCTTATGTAATTGTATGTAATATTCTTTCCAAGTTTTCACAAGAAAAAAGTTTTCTCTATTTTATTCAGATTCCTTTCCTTGCAGTGAGGAACTACCTACTTGGAGATTGAACAATGACTTTCACTGCAAATATAGATCTTATTTTCTTATGCTATATAACATAGATCTCACTCAGCTATCCTTATGGAGTGTTTTCTTAACTTGGTTTGCTTCACTAATTTGTTTGGCATCAACTGCTCTTCCTACATAATCATAAACTCTTCTTTAATAGACACATGATAATGTATTTATACAGAATATTCCCTCTCTACTTACCTGTTCATTAGGTAGAAGAGAAGCTTAACTGTAATTTTGTCTTAGGGAAATTTAAGAAGCCACTGTTTTCGATTCCCACAATGTTTACAGTACTGATTGTTAGAAGTCATCATTAGATATTTATTTGATATTTATGGCATGTGTTTCAAGAAAACCTACTATTTTACACATTTTAAAAGTCAAATAAATCATTATAAAGGTTTTATTTAGAACTGAATTTTGTGACATATTCTAAATGAAGTGAAGATATAGCAAACAGAATCTGGAATTTTTAAATCTGCTATTGATTTTGCCATTAGATGTTTTAGTACTTGGCCTCTCTGGACTTGGGAAGTGAAAGATATAACTGAACAGAAGTGTGATTCAAAGATTTGTAGGATACTTTCCAGGAGTCTAAGATTGTACTATCTACAGCACTTTGGCCTTGTAATGATGAATTTTGCATTTTTAAGAAAGGCAATCTGTCTTGAACATTAAAGCATAATATAAACTTTGCTACATTGTTAAACATCTATATTTCTAAAAGCAAAATATATTGTGGTATACTTTAGAAACAATAAGGGAATTTGAATGTCTACATTAATCAGAGAAACTCTTTATAATGTAATATCTTAATTACGGGGAAGAAATTTTAGAAAATCTTTGAAATTAACATCTAGTATAACTTGGATGTAATTTAGTTTGGATGATTCTGAGAAGCAAGCATTGTCTATTTGAAGATTGGAGGCACCCATCGTCTTGCTGGATTGTGTAGTGCTGTGTAAAGGTAAGAACCCTTGAAGGAAATGTTTCTTTATGACATTCAGTGAAGAAAAGCAGTTTTCATAGCTCATGAATAAAATTATGTCCAGGCACTATTTTTCTGAAAATTTACACTTTGGAAAACTGTAACAACAATTACATACTCTTTGCTTTTATATTTCTTAATGTTAATATGCACATTTGTAGAGATAAGGTGACTTTTAATGAAACACTGCCTTTTTTCCCCAAAATTTGGTGGTGCTATTATTATTAGCCTTATATCTGTTAGGATACTTCCTGTAGCAAATACCTGAGCATTTCAAGTCAAACTGGATTAAATGATACAATGTTATTTTTTTTCTGTGACAAACCATGATTTCTGGAGATGGGTGGGCTCCAGAGGCAGGTGGCACAAATTGCTCTCTGTGCTGAGGTGCATCCTCTATTGTTTCCTAGCTCCAGTGGATGAAAGAGTTTGTGGAACCCGTGTGTACCTACATTTGTCAGAAGCCATTTCAGCACTCTGTATTCCACATGATGAGGTCAGGATTGGATCAGGCAATGATGTCAGAATCCCTTACTTGTGCATGGTTTACCAACCTGGGCTGGAATAGATGCCATAAATGCTGACATATCTTAGTGCAAGGAAGATGCTTTAGAGAATTTAACAATGACAGCAAGAACATGGAGTTTATTTTTAGGAAATCAACATCCAGATGACCTAAAGAATCTGAGTGTGCTCTGTTTGTTTCTTAAGGAACAAAGAAACTGAGGTGAAGAAGTAAAAGAAAAGAAAGTAAAATGAGGTCACAAGGCTTGCTCTATTAAAGACAGTTGGTGAGCGATCAGATTGGAGGAACAACAGGTTAGAAATGGATTGCTCTGCCAGGGTTCTCTACAGGGTGGCAATAGCAGAATATCTGCAGAACTTTATCTACAAGGACGTCCTCATCCTCCTGACAAACAGATGAAGGACTAGCAAGCATAACGGGTCACCTGCACTGATTACCAAAGCATATCATTGGATACGTTTAGGATCAGTTATCCAATTGAAACATACATTGTCTTAGTCATCTTGTTTGCTGCTGTGACCAAAAGACCCAACAAGAACAATTTAGAGGAAGAAAAGTTTATTTGAAGGCTCATGGTTTCATATGTCTGAGTTCATACAAAGCTGACTCCATTCCTTGGGGCTCAAGGTGAGTTTGAACATCATGGCAGAAGTGTGTGGTGGAGGGAAGTGTCTCACAACATCACACAAGGAAGCAGAGAGAAACTCCACTCACCAGATACAAAACATGGGATACCAAAGACACGCTCAATAACCGACCTCCTCCAGTCACACCCTACCTGCTTTCAGTTACCACTCAGTTAATCCCTGTCTGATTAATTCACTGCTTGGGTTAAGGATCTCATAATCCAATAATTTCCCCTATAATCCTTCTTGCATTATTTCACAAATTTGCTTTTGAGGGACACCTCGTATCCAAACCATAATATATATGATATATATCTCATACACATTGCATTCTACTATGTGCTGGTTAACAGTGATTATTTCTCAGAATGAGATTAATACATAAATCACAGAGCAAGCTGATTGCCATCATCAATATGTGCAGACCTCATCCCATCAGTTAAAGGCTTGAATACAACTAAAAAGTCTGACCTGTACCTAAAGCAAGAGAGAGTTCCTCTTGCCTGACTGCTTTTAGATAGAAACAGCTCCTCCATGTCTTAAGCCTGTCATCCGTGGTTGACCCTTATTCCATCAGCTCTCCAGGTGCTCAGGAATTCAGACTCAGCCTGGTTCTGTACCATCAGGTCTGTAGCCTCTCACACATACTGCAGGTCTCAGGATTTCTCCATTTCCATAATCATTTGAGCCATCTTTGTTAATTATGTACATAAGCATATACATGTATATATACATAAGCCTATTACAATTGCTTTTATCTCTTGGAAGAAATATGATGAACACATCATTAAACATAAAACTTAATGAAAGAATAATCTTGTGTAGGGGAGAAGTATCGATATGATAAACTAAACACAAATGATGACTCATAGCAACCAATCTTCCTTCGGTGCTAAAACAAGTAGCTCCTTTGTGCTGTTGGCAGGTGTTTCAACTCTAGTATCTCCATTTCCAAGACTGTGTGCAGGTTAAAATTCTTGGGATGACAAGTTATCTTAGGCCACTATTCATGAAATTATATTCTGCTCATTTTACTTACCATTCATATACTCTATAATATTAGCTCTATTACATTTTATATTTAAAAGTATATTGGCTTATTAAAGATGGAAAGATATTTTAAAAGGTCTTTATCTGGCATAGCAGTTTTTATCTTTATCTCATGAAAATGTTACATAAAATCTGTTAAAACAGTCAGAGTCTTCAATACCCATATTATTTTATCCTAACTCTAACTAAGTGCTTGTTTAGCAGCCTCTGGCTGCTGGAAGTATTTTTTTTTTTATGTGGTGTGTTCAGTACTTTAGCAAGTTCAGTTTCTGCTGTGGCACATGTTGTTTGAAACACATTTGCAATATTTCCTTCAAAATAGAACCTATGGTTTAGAAAAACATGTATATTTTATAACATTTTGGATATAAAATGACCGATTGACTAAAGTGTGACAACCAGTATTCTAGGGCAAGATCTTTATCAACAAACCCTCAACAAGTTTCTTACTACTACATCAAAACTGTATCTTATTAAAATATTAATTAATTTGAATTTTATTAGTTATTAATTCCCATTGATACTTAAATTGTTTTTTTTCTCACTCTTAAGGCAATTGCTTTACACAGAAATGATTTTTCTTATTATATATGAGTTTTTGGTAATCAAAAAGAATAAGATCTGTGTCAACTTAAAAGGCTTGCTACTCCCAGAAACTCTGTAGAGATAGAAAACTGTTTTGTTTCTTTGTATTTAAATTTTAAACTAAGTAAACATCTGTCTTGTATAGGCTTTACACTTTTGCTTTTTTCCAAAGAATCTCACAATCAATTAATATTGCTTATTAAAGTGGTCATGTTTTATGCATGGGTTGAACTGTCACCTTATCATGGCAGAGTAGTCCTACCCCTACTACCTCTGTGACTCTGGAAAAGCTCATATTTGGTTCTCCTCACTATCATTTGTAAATAAAGATAATGACAATATATTTCTGATATGGTGGGTATAGAAAGAAATTGATCTACATGTATGCAAAAGTTGAAAAGACATGGTACATGTCTTCACACTCAGTAATTAAAGGCTGGCTAGATATATTCATTTACTTGTAGGTATTAAATATTTCTAAATATCATGTCTTCTGCTGGAATTACTGAACTTTCATTAACTCATCCATACTCATACTAGTATGGAAGTTTACTTTCGCTGTATGATATACTCACTAAATATTTAGTTCAGGAATGAGGTGAATATTAGGATCATTGTATCAAGTTCTCAGTCGAAATGTTAGCCAAATAAACTTATAATTAAGTATCCATTGGATTTTTTTTAATTGTAAGAGTGTTGACATATAATTTGTGAAGTTTTGACGTGCTTTCAGATTCAAATCTTCCACCTAGAAAGATGTTATATTGTTTAAAATGCAGTGTTTAATTTATCATTCTTGCGATTAAGCTGTTTTCCCATAATGACAGAGCAATTTAAAAGGTCAAAAATATTTACATTGAGTGAAATTTAATAATCCATCCATGTGTGAAATATAATTGGTTTATCTGTCAACTCAAAAGATATTTTTGTATTTAGTTATTAATTTCTCTAAAGAATACTTTGTGTATGAGTATAGAAGAAACAAAGTTTGTACACATGGTAGGTGTATCTCAGCTGAGTACCATCTGAAGTAGGTATTTAATTGAGCACTCACTGCCCTCTTACATGACTTCCTTTTGCTAATTGGTCTTTGGAGTCTATTTGATGGCATCCAATTATCACATTACCAAACTCTACACCAGTAAGAGCAATTAAAGAAAGATAAGGTCACTTTCCCTTCCTACTGAAGGGAAAAATTACACATCGCTGTTGTTTGTTTCTATCTGGTTTAACAAAGATCTGTCATTTCTAAATATGGACATGGTGTAAATTTTGCCAAAATGAGGATCTTACTCTAATTGTTTGATTTGGAAAAATAAAAATTCAACAACAATTTGAACATTACCAATATACATGCATTTATTTATGGTAAATGCTTCATAGAAAAGCAATATATTTAAAACCCCATGGAAAAAAGTTTTGAAATGTATTAAATATGAGCATTATGTTTATGTGCTTTTCATGTAATTCATAATATATATCATAGCAATGTGTTGAATTTTTACTTATGGTACAAGCATAAACCTAGCAGCAAAGCATGTGAAATCAACATTCAGTCTAGTTAAATGAGAAATGTATATTTTAAATCCTATGGTATGCTTAAAAGTAGAAAATTCCATTTCAAACATTTATATCAGAAGTTTTACATCTCAAACTGTGAATAAGGAAAGACAAAACATATATTCATTATGTGATAGAGGCAGTATCACCCTCCACAGTGCATCTGTGCATAGTAATACGATGAGATAAAAACTAGAGAGAAAACTCTGAAGCAGCACCCGCTCAGTGAAGTTCTAGGTATCTCCAATCTCACCTCTGTCTCCTGACATCTCCTTCCACTCTGACAAGCCCATTCATCCCCTTAGTGTTCCCAAATCTTAAAAGGAATGTGTGTTTCAGCAAATCATAAGTGAAAAGGAAAAGAAGTCAAAAAGTCAGACCACTAAATAGTATACTGCATTAGAACAGTGGTTCAATACTAATTTTATTTTTTTCATAGAGAGGCCCTACTCATAATCTAAAACTTGCAATTTCTAGAAAAACTGTGATATTCACATATTCAAAGAAAATGTACAATTAAGTTCATATTGTAATCAGTTGAATGTTTTCCCCCTTTTATGTATAGTGAAATTATAACCAAACTTTCACATTAAGTCCTTGCAGTTCAAAATATCTTCAGCAAAAGCATTATAAATGTACAGTGCTCTTAAATAAACTTTATAATTCCTAGATTTTCAAACTTTGCTTTGTGGTAAATAGAACCAAAACTTTCTTATTAATTACAGTCTTTCATTTTTTAAAAATCATCAGTATTGTATTGAGTGAGTAGGTAGGTAGCTCTCGGACTAGGGTATGTTTAAACACTTTTCAAATTCTTTTATTTTGATAGTTCAGGAAACTATATGTCTCCTAAGAAAATTTGAGTAAGAATAATTGTTTCCCATGAAGAGCATAAATATGTGGTAATCACAGACGAAAACAGACCAAGTGCCAAGTTGAACGTACCAGACATTGTGATGGTTTTGGAGAAATGAACCTAAAAATTACTTTTATACTGGAAATGCCTTTACACAAAACATATGTATACCTAAACAAAGGATGCACATTAGAATTTTTTTTAAAAAATGGAATAAATATGCCAATAGGTATAAATCTCATTTTCTCAGTGCTACTGAATAAACGGATGTGTAGAGTCCTGCTATTTTAAGTAAAATACAGGAGTTGGCACTCGAACATTTGAGCAATAGAAGTGATTCCATACAAAAGAAGATGATGACATAAAGAAGATAAAAATAGGGACACCAGATGCAGAAAAGTACTCCCAAAACGCAGATGACGCTGGCAGCACATAAACAAGGACTCAAGTACAACATCTGAGAGACTTCAATGGAAGTCTGGGGAAAAAATAACAAAGATAAAAGTGGGTCTCAAAACCTTGACCTGTTTAGTATAGTATACTGTGTGAATGAGAATAAAGATGTACTTTGTTTTCTTTAGGGCACTGTTTCCAGAATCTTAATGAAAGACTTGGATTATCTTTTATAATTCAATGAAAGAAAAACACACTTTTAAGATCTAAGCACCTTATGTGTATAGAATGTACCAAAGACTCAGTTTCAAGTATCATATCCACAGGAATGCAATTTCAGAGAAATATTAGTCAAGACTCCGGAAATGGTAATAATATAATGAAATCTTAAGTTGAATTGCACTGTTGGAAATGCCTCCCATGAAACCTCTTCATTAAAAATGTTGTTCATTACATTTTAATGGGAAAATAAAAACAGAAATAAAATAATCTTGCTCAAGGTTTTAGTTAGGGGCAGATTTAGACTTGAGTTCATTTGTTATTGACTTTTTCCCAGCAAGCCCATATGAGCCAAAATACCTTCTCTTGACATTGATGAATCAGGGAGACAAACAGAAAGAGATATAGTACAGAGGGACCAGGAAAGAGGCATTATTATGAGAAAACAAGGTATGATATTGACTCAGGTTTTAAACAATGATCTTAAGAGAACAGCAAGGAGTGGCAAAATTGTGCGGTATTTGGCTCTGGTGGATGTGTTGGAGCAGACAACCGATAGGCTGACTTTGAGTTGTAATTTGCATAGAGATGTGAGCACCTGAATTTTTAGGGAATGGAGTTCATGTCCAAAGACCAGGTGAGAAATGAGAATGGAAGGAAACACATGGCCACCATGTTACGCAATTCCTATTGTCATGACACTGAATGCTTTACCAAAGAGGGGCACCATCTTTAATTTTGATCAAGTGTTAAATAATACAATTGAAATCTTAGGTGTTTCCCACAGTTGTCTTTAGTTGAATGATTTTCTGGACTTTTATATTTCAATGCCAGAAGTGGGACTGGTTTATAGTTTCTTGTATAGAGACAAGATAATTTATTTTTTAAAGTAAAATCAAATTTTATTCTATGAGTAGAAGACTCATAGAATAGGTCTTTAAATAGGTATATGTTGCTATATATTTTTCTGCAAACACTCAATGTTACTACTTCATGAAACAAAAGTAAAAATCAAATTCTAGTAGAATATAAAAATGGTCACTGAGAAGTGCCCTTTGAACTTTACATATGTTGACCATTCCAATATATCTGCTGCTAAGTTGATGTCATGACTTCACTATTTCTCAAGTGACTTGGTTTGGTTATGTTGTCAACTAGCAAAACATGTACAATAATCTTATGAAACTACAAGGAAACTTTCATTATATTTTATTGTAAATTTATATTAATGTCATTGTGTACACTTATTATTTGTGGACATATAAAGTGACATATGCTCATGAACATTATATTACCATGGTTTGAAGAGTATTGGTGTATAAACATCTATCTGGGCATCACTCTGTAGTTAGCCAGGGAATGATACCTTCTGTTTTGCTGGAAGAGTAATCAGCTACAAGACTAAACAAAGTGAGCTCACAGATGCTGCAATTCAAGCTAATTGCTATCATTTAATGTAGAGAAGTTCACGGAAACATAGGTACCAAATTTAGTACTATTAAAAACTAAATGTATTGTATCGATGCAATAGCTGCTATTTATTGATTTATTTACTTTACAACATATACAATTAATATTATTTTAGACATAGATTTATAAAATTTTCTCCATTGGTTATTCCATTAGAGAAAATGTTTTCAATGAAAAACCACAGAGATTCCTTTAGTATTCGCTAATGTAGAATACTAAGGAGAAAAATCCCTAAATGTACCAAATACTATATTAATTAACAGTAGAATGACTTCAATAATTAGACTTTCAAAGAAATTGGAAAGTATGAACACTGTAATAACACTGAGTTCCATAAAGCATTTTGCTTTTGCCTTCACTTTGATTTTTTCCGATCTCGTCATCCTCTGCATATGACACTTGCCACATGAATTTAATTATTAAGCTTTGTGCCTGAACATTTGTTTTAGTTTTTGGTGATGAAGTAATGAAGAAAATAGGACAGAGAGGTCCATCATTGAATCTCACATGTCCCTGACAAAGACAAAGGAAATAATAATTACACAAATAGGTAAATGCATGAAGATTTTACAATGGTGAATACCATGGAGAAAATAAAGAAAGCAGGAAATACTGGTTCTGGAAGAAGCATCTAAAATACCTTTTTGAAGAGGTGAAATTTAGGCCAAGTTCAGATTGATTTTTCAAGCGCTAGACATGTTAAATCTGGCAGTGAAAGCAACATAAATTAAAGATATGTGCAAGTTTGGTAAATTCAAGGAAATGAAATGAATAAAAAGGGTTGAATATACTGAGTGAAGAGGTGAGAGACCAGATGGGGGTGGTGATGGAGAAAAGGGCAGATGATGTAGGGCCTCCTGGGCCTCAGCAAAGAGTTTGAATTTTATTCAAAATACAAAAAGAAGTAATTGGAATATTTTAATGTATTTTAAAAATATACACTTTTTATATTAAAGGCTATACAAATGGAGGAGGCTAAAGTTTTAAAGGAGCTGAAATCAGTGCTTTCGAACAGAACTGAAACAAAAAAAATGGAAAGAGAAAGAAATATATACACATATAAATGTATATTATGTATACACATACACATATATGATTGAGCAGAAGATATAATACTCTGGATTGCTTTACTTTTTTTTTTAAAGAGAGAAGGATAGTGAGAGAGAGAAAGAGAGAATCACTTTTTCTTTTAGTTTTTCATGTGGGTTCATAGCTCTGACCCTTAGTTGTGTACATGGTGCTGGGGTTCAAACTCAAGCACTTGGGCATGCCAGGTTGGGGCCGTAGCTGCAGAGCCACCACTCCAGGCCAATTGCTCTATTTTTAATTCTCTAAATTTGAACATTGAGAAATGCTACTCTACTGTTTGTTCTTTGAAAATCATTCACAATTTGTGTTATTGAGAAAAAACCTGAAAAATCAAACTTCTTCTTTTAACAAACTTGAATGCCTTCCACTGCAATTATTATGGTTATTTCCTTATTTTCTCATTTTCCCCACATAATGAAAAGGGGAACATATGTGTACCATCATCTACATTCTTTATATAAACTTAAAGTCTATTATTAATCAATCCTTAAATTTGTGTTGCCTAATTTACATATAATCACCCAGATTGACTATTTGAAGTCAAAAGTACTAAAACAACTTAGTGATCTATATGACCCAAATACCCTAGTCATTTGTGTGACCAAAATAACCTGGGAATCATCCATCAAGTCAAAATAATGAGTACCATGTTATGAAAGAAATTGACTCAGAAAATACCAGAAAACAATGTGAATGTGTTTAAAAAATTGACCAATAAAGTCATCACACTGTGCATCAGTTGATAAGAGAGGAAGAACCCATGTGTTTGCCAAAAATGTATTTATATTATTGTGCTCTAGAAATGAGGATAAATAATGTAGAGCTTGTCTTTGACTCCACAGAGATTATAAGGCAAACGGGCACTTAGATAAGGTCACAGGTACATGGAAAACTGTATGGGGCATGTCACAGCTGGTGGGGAGAACAGGGTGCCATCTGTGCAGAGTGAGGACATACCCGGGTGATGGCAAACCAGTGTCAAGAGCAGAAGGAGGAACAGAAATATCAAAATTCTGTTTCCATTACACATAATAATTTTTACCAGAAAAGTTTAAAATGTAATTTTTCTGAAAGGATAAACAAATTTGACTATATAGTATCTTAGGTAGGGTATCTATTATCGTTTTTGGTTCCACATGCTTTATTCTTTAAATTAGTGTTATAAATTTCATTTTCAAGGTACATGTTCAATTCACAAAATATTTAAGATATTATAAATTTGAAATCAAAAAGTTCTAGTAATGTTTTTTAATATTACTTTTCACTATTGAAACTTGTTCACCCCATTGTTATATTTAATATTTTATTCTCAGTAAATGTTTGTTAAGATATATTTAGTGTTTTCATACAATTTTAGTTCCCTTTTACTGACAGATCACAAGAATTTTTAAGTATAAACTATTCAAATATATGATGAATATACAATGAAGATTATAATAAAATAAGGGGTTTTGTTAGTCAAAATACTGCAGTTCTAGTTTTTACTTGGTTAATACTTTTTTCCAATATTTTTTAAGAAAGGAAGAGAGTGAGAAAGAGAATCTATTACATTTATATTCCCGCCCCCATGGTCTTTGTTTCTCTGACAATTGTGTCTGTAGTGCTGAGATTCAAACCCAGATCCGTGTTCATGTCAGGCAAGTGCTCCAACTGCTGAACCACCACACTTTTTCCAATCTTTTAATGCTTTTCAAAATACAAACAATATAATACATGCTGGAAAAATTTTGAAGGTAGAGAAATATATGATAACAAATAAAGCCTATACATTTTAATGCATGCATTAAGCTACTTTTGTTATAAAATCGGATGTGAAATTGAGAACAAGGTTCACATCATTCTTCTTGCATGTTACCCGGAAGATACTCTCACTGCAGATATTTTTAAATACTGCTTTCTTAAATATATATGTAAGGAATTTGGTAAGATTATATTTTTTTCATTTTTTATTCAGAAATTTATTTGTTGAACAATCACACAATCTTTTAATGAAATACTATAATATGTATATAGATTATGAAGATTAGATTTACCGCCAAGAGTACCCCCCAATCACCCAGTCTTATTTATCCCTCCCCTCCCCTTCCCAAAACATCTCTGAAAATGCATTAGGCTGTGTAACATTACACCTTATCTGGATTTAACACATGATAATAGACCACTTTTCTCAATGGCCAGGTCTAGTTCCAGCCTCCACAGATGAGTAGAGACATTCGACCCTTGGTTCTCCGGGTTAGGCTGACTTCACTCAGGATGATTTCTTCCATAGCCATCCATTTACCTTCAAAGTCTGCAATATCATTGTTTCTACTTGCTAAGTAAAACTCCATGGTATATATGTACCACAATTTTTGGATCCATTCATCCAGTGAGGGACATCTGGGTTGTTTCCATAATTTAGCTATTGTAAATTGAGCTGCTATGAACATAGATATTGCTTGTCGCTGTAATGTGGTGATTCTAAATCCCCTGGAAAAATACCCAGGAGAGGAATAGCAGGTTCATCCCTAGTTTTTTGAGGATTCTCCACATTGCTTTCCAGAGGGGATGTACCAGTCTGCAGCTCCACCAACAGTGTGCTAGTGTGCCTATCTCTCCACAGCCCCTCCAGCATCTATTATTATTTATTTTCTTCATTTTTGCCATTCTGACTGGCATGAGGTAAGATTATATTTTAAAGTCTTCTTTTCACTCTCACTGTTTTGGTGGTGGCTGCAAACACTATCAAGGAAGCTACTATCTGGCTAATTTAATTTTTATCAATTGTTATGATACATTTTTTAATTAGGAAGTTAGAATTTTGATCAAGGATACAAAGTCCTCATAAAGATGATATCTTTTGCTTTTATTACAATTTTTTGTTAACCTGGTCAATTCCATTAAAATTGCCTTAAAAATATTGCTGTAAAATCCCTTCATTTTAAAAGACAGATTTTTCTGTTAGAAATTCTCAGGTCATTACTTTGAGTACCACATGCACTAAATGCACTGTTTGATTTTACTCTATTCTACCTGAAATCCTTAACAGCATATTCACATTTAACAAGTAGGCTATATATGTTTATTGAATGAACAAATACATATTAAAATAGAAAATATTGATAAAATTCAACTATGTGAGTTAATAATACCATTACACACTATATTTGTACCTTTCAAGGAAGCAGACATTTTCTTTAGAAACCATAATTTAGTTAGAAATAATGACATATTTCTCTTTTTTGTAAAGGGAGAATTTGTTAATTTTTATTTTTTATCTACTTTTTATTTTATTTTTTCTCCATTTAGTTGTGTATGTGGTGCTGGGGATAGAACTCAGGTCCTTGCACATGCCAGGCAAGCATACTACCACTGGGTCATATTTCCAGCTCCCTCAATTTTCAAATGTAATATAATGACTGAGGTGATATATATAATGGTTAAGTTTGTTCCCTACTTAATTCTAATCACTTCCTATTATATCTGTTTTTCTGTGTACACACACACACACAAATATAAATATTTCCTTAACAAATTTCTGACTGTGAAAAAGATACTTAAATATATGAAATGAAAAATTGTGAGAAATGTAAAGGAAACTCAGTGTATTTATAAGTTTCTAAACGTCTCTATTTTAACTGTCCTTTTGATTTTCACGTTTTACCTGATGCTACCTGTTTGCTAGTATCCACCAACTCTTTGCTCCATTGTAACAGGATTTATTTAGGTGGGCCACAGTCCCTGCCTAGTGAATGTTCGGTGGTAAGTAAATACAGCAATATTTTCAAAATTTAGGATACTGTTTTTAAAGCAAGGGAGTATGCCTTTTTTTTTTCTGGGGTTGACATCCCCAGTGTAACTTTCTTCTTATTTTTCTTCTCTTTCTTTTTTTTAAGAAAGATGGATGGATAGTGAGAGAGATAAAGAAAGGATCAATTTTATTTAGTTTTTCATGTGGCCTTCATTGCTCTCTTGTGTATGGTGCTAGGATTTGTACTGGCTTCCTCACGAATGCCAGGTAAGTGCCATAACCACTGAGCTACTGCTCCAGCTCCTCTTTTCTTCATTATGTGCACGTAGATCAAATCTGCTTGTTGAAGATGAACACGGCATAACACACTACCACTAACAGCCCTGGAACATGAGCTTGAGAACTTCGTTTAATCTTTGGATTGGTTACATGAAAGAGATTATTCATCTTACTTAAATGTAAGGGGTTTCTTTGTTATAGTATCAAAGAATTAATTATACATTTCCTTGAGAAAAACAAAGAAAAAGCAACAATGATAATAAAAAATAAACAAAAGTGTATGGTGTCCAGAATTACATAATGACTGTTCTGATTAAACTTAATAGGGCTGGAGATGTAGCTCAGTGGTAGGTCACAGCCTAATATGTTTAAGGTCTGGCTTGATCTCTAAGAAAGTAACAACAAAAAAAAAAAAGAAAGAAAGAAAGAAAGAAAAATTAATAATGTTTCACTTACACTTTTTAGTAGAAATTGGTAATGGTTGATTATATATAGTGGAAAGAGTTTATAAGATTATCAATTAATTTTATTATTAACTATTTACCATGTTCAGTTATAAATTCTGTTATTTGAATGGCTTTTATTAAGACAAAAGATTAATAGACATAGATACTTATACTTCTGTTATCTTTATTTACAATACTTCTCATGTCTTTTCAAAGCATAAAATGTTGAACAATTAACTATTAAAATGTAATTCATTGCAAGTTGTCTGATAATCCTTAGTGACCTTGGATTTTCAGCTTTGTCCTCCTCTCAATAACAACTTATAAAAGTTGGAAGAAAGAATTAGTCCCTCATGAAATCCCTTAAATGAAGTAAATTTTGAAATCCGTTCATGCATTACACTGCCAATCACTGTGGATAATCCCATTCAAGCTCCTTAATTAGTATTCTAAGGGGGGGATTCCCACCTGCACCATGTAGTACAACATCATGAAGTGGGGAGGGGGCAGGAAAGGGAGGTTCCCAGCAGACCTCTACATGACAGAATGTGGGAATCAATTTTAATTAATTCTGCCTCTTTAAATCTGTCCGCTCTTTTGGAAAGATTGCTATCTGCCTCAGACACTATGGCAAGATAATGAACAGAACCACTGCTGGAGACTGATAGCAGAGACAGCTGATACCCTGATACCCGTGGCAGGACTTACTGCCATGCGAGTGCCACAGAATTGTAAAGGTAAAGGGCATGCAGAGAAGCACATTAATTTTACTAAATTAATACATTATATATAGCACACATAATAGAGTTTTATTTACCCAGTATGAAGTTGTCAATATCAAAATGGAATCAATTATGTTACACTGAAAGTCAAACCAGGAAGTCAAGGAGGAAGGGCTCTCATACACACTTCCCTATGACAAGAACTACTAAGAAGACCCTCTGAATGGGACTGCTTTACATGTGCCTGTAACTATACCTTTACCTTAGCCTTTCTCCACTGGAGTTTGCTACATGTGTCACCAGGTCAGCCAGCCTGGTGTACCAGAACACCTGCCCTGACAGTCTATTACAGTTTGCATGTGACCTGTCTCCCAAAATCTCAGGAGAGCCTTAACCCAAAAGGTGAATTAATCCACTGATATGGATTAAGTGGGTGGTAACTGAAGGCAGGTAGAATGTGGCTGGATGAAGGTCAGTGGGGGAGTGCCTTTGGGGCTATATATTTTGTATCTGGCAAATAGAGTTGCTCTCTCTGCTTGCTGGTGTGATTCTCTGAGCCACTTTCCTCCACCACACTCTTCCGACATGATGTTCTGCTTCACCTCAAGCCTGGAGGAATGCACCCGGCCATCTAGGACTGAGGCCTCTGAAACCATGAGCCCCAAAATAAACATTCCTCCTCTGAAATTGTTCTTGAAGGTGTTTTAGTCACATCAGCAAAGAAGTGGACTAAAATTGTCTCCACTGAAGAGTTGATCTCACATCTTGTCATAAGCACCTGTAACTCTCCTTGTCTCAAAACAACTTATGTGTAATTTCCACTTTTACCCTTTAAAATCTTTGTCTTTTGTCTCCCTAAAGATGCCCACTGTTCACTATGACATATGTCTTCCCATTGCAATGCTCTCCTACTCTAGTTTAAACGAATCTTTGGAGAGTTTTTTAATTTAGATTTCACTAGTTTGGAGCAGAAATAATGTAAATTATTTCTAACCCATTTTAAATTGTTCTGGAAACTATTATAGACTGTTCTGGAAGCAGATCTCCATGGGCATGTCATTGTCAAAGCATAAAAAAAGCAAATAAAAATCACGCATAGGTAAATCATAAAATTGTAAATTTGAGACGTGTATATTAAAAACCATGTATTCTCTAACATGTATTTAATATATAATAGTTTTTAGGGTTTTTTTTCTTTTTCTTGCTGTAACCTGGTCTCTTCATTTTCTTAGCATAAAATGCAAATTTTCTTCTTAGGAAGTTGCAGATAGCATTAATAAAGCATGGAGTAAACTTTGCAATAACAATACTAGAATTTAACATCATCTTTTAAAGTTACAAAGATTGCCCATCCATTTGAAGAATAAATTCTTATAATTGCAGAAGTATGAATGATTTATTGATTTAAAATGGCAAATAGAAGTGCTACACATAGTAAGTTACTATAAGCACAGAAATATTTCAGATAATCACCAATTATTGAAAGATCAATCACTAGTGTATTCCAAATATTAATTTTCATCTTCAACCATAAGACATTCTCTAAAGAGCTTATCCTTACTAACGGCTTAATGTATATATTCCCTATTTTTATTAAACACAAGGAAAGTAAAGACTTTTATTACCTGAATGTAATCCTGGCAAGACACCACATAAATGGTGAGAAAACTCAGACCCAAAGACATCTAAAGACTACTGAATCATAATTTACTGGAGTTAGAATCAGAAATCTAGATTTTGACTCAGGTTTCAGTGGATGTGCCACAACTAGAGTGCTTTGCAATCTCAGAAAAGTTTACTTGGTCTTGTTTTTAGAGAGGCCACCTCAAATGTATTTTTTTTTCTTTCAAAGGCTTATTTTACCATTTGAGTCCTGCCCTCTATCTGTATTATACACATAAACACTTTATACTAAATTACATATCCTGTCTCTATAATTAGCTTTTCTAGGAAAAATTTTCTTTACTTGCTTTGGAGGTAAATAAATACTAGAATTAGGCAATAGAGCTTAGATGCTTGCACCATGAGATACTTCCTTTTTGAAGTCTTGGAACCAAATAGCATGGCTCACTTGTTAGGAGTAAGAACTTACATTGACATTTGCCTCATAATCCCTCCTCTACCAGTTCATGGATCAGTCAGAGTGCCATCAACTCTGCCCAATTAGAGCTGTCCTGTTGACCTGAACAACTTCACGTGTAGATGTCAGTCCCTGCTTTCAATCACAAAGAAATTTATTTTAAGAAATTGGTTCTTGTAGGTTTAGAGCCCAGAAAGGCCAAAATCTGCACAGAAAGGTGATAGTTGGAAACTCTGAGGAAAGTCGATGCTGCCCTTTGAATCCAAAGGTTGTCTGTCAGACAAATTTCCCTTGAGAAAAGGGAGATTGTTCATTTTCTTAGGTCTTTTAACTATTGGGATGAAGCTCATCCACATTATTGGAGGAAATCTGTTTTACTCAAGGTCTACTGATTTAAATGTTAACTGTATCAAATCATACCTTCAGAGCAACATCCAGACACGTGTTGCTAAACAGCTGGGTACTGTGGTCCAGTCAAACTAACATGTAGCGTAATCCTGCATCTCTTACAGCAGTACATTAAACAGTCTTAGTTGGACAAGTTTTTCAGGTGGTCTTTGTGAGAAGCTGACAGCTGACACAACATTTTCAAGCATTAGTCCTAGACAGAAGTGTCAGATATAATCCAGTTTGTTGATTAATGATAGAATAGAAGACAAGACTCATTAAAGGGGTGGTTTCTTCTGTTTTAATTTTCTCAGTGCTTAAAACAATGCCTAAAAAGAATCAGGTATTCAGTAGATATTTCCAAAGAAGGATGAATGAAAGAGTAAGTTAATAAATTAGATAGGCTGGTAAATTTTTATCAGAGGAGAAGGCTATATTTTCAAAATGATCTCATTATGTAAGGACTGTACCGTGCAACCTCTTAAATTTCAGCAATTGAAATTCAATGCACACAATATGTACAATGAAAAGATTTGATTCTTATGTGTGTGCAACAAAAATATATAGTCCGAAAATGCACACTGAAAGCTTTTAATACTTCTTTTTTTTTCATTTGACAGATAATAATTCTGTTCTATGTGGTAAATTAAAATTTAAAAACACTTTTCATTATTCATGTAAGTATCAGCTGCTTTGGTGATTTATTTTGTATTCCTACTTTTTTCACAAATAGAGCTCATTACATTTTGTTTTCCATTAGATATTATTTTTTGTCATTCATTTCATATTGAATGATATTTTAAAGATGACTAACTTGTCACTTGTGTGCATTCGCAGGTCTCTACCTTGCAAAGATCCAGGTGACAGGGAAACCTGAGCAGCATGTTGACACTCAGCTTTTTATGAAGATTGAAAAAGTATTCTGCTTCTTGATTTATGTCCTGGGTTTTTTTGCTTATATCATTTCACATTTAAAAGATTTTTCACATATGTCATCTGTTTTAAATCTTCATAAAAACTTGTTGAAAGTAACTCATTTTTCTTATTTCAGTTTGAAAATGAAACTTCCAAGAGAAAGGATATTGTTATAAAGTTTTATGAAGGACTTAACTTCCAGGGCATGCCCTTCAAGGTTATTCATAGTTACACACAGGGATTATCTACAATTGTAAATGATACACAAACATTTGTCAGATTGAGTCAAGCTTCCTTTAAAATATTTAAATACTTCCTGTACTGACTTTACTATTTGTTTGTTTCTGGGTGTATCCTTGTTCCAATCTGAGTGTTAAGAACTGCACTAGAGTCCTGTGATACAAATATAAATGATAAACAATTACATGTTTTCTATAACTTCTTTGCCAAATCTATGATGTTGGGACCAAAACTATGTTTTATTATTTATAAATTACACTAAAGATGCAAATTGATAAATATTTTACTGTTTCATTCAGGAAATTCCTGTAAATCCGTTTATCAATCCTCAAATTTCACTGCTCTGAGAAAGAAATTCTTTTAGTTATTAAACTGATATCTTTAGTGGTGACTCAAAGTGCCTGAAAATTAGTTTTCTTGTTGAATGTATAATTAATTGTAAAGAAAACATAATAATAACAAATCACAAAAGTTATTTTAGTTCATAAATATGTTAAAATATAAACAAAATCTTCTGTCTGATTTAGTATGCATCTCTGATAATGGTGCCTTAATCTTTAATCTTCTACAGAATTTCAGAGTTTGCAATACTTCAAATACAGACAATGCCACACACACACATGCACACACATGCACATACACACACACATAATGTATCGTTATAAAAATGCCAAAGGCAAAATAAAACTAAAATTTAGATTATAGAATTCAAAGTCTTATTAATTTACCACAGAGGAAATATAACCATACTATGCTTATAGAAGTAAATATTTTCATATCAAACAGCTAGTAAGTGATTAATCTGGGAATAAGTCAATTATACTTTATGGCTAAACTCATCAATACATCATAGACTAACTAAATGTGTGTGGGGGGGCACAAGTAAGCTCATACACATGTATGTGTGAATTTGACTTAAATTCTGATTATATGTATACAAAAGACATTAAATATTTTAAGTACACTATTCTTATATGGAAGCAGAAACAATTATCATTTGAATAAGCTCCTTCTAATTAAACTTTTCTAAAAGAAGGAATTCAATTTTATCATCTAAATGTATGGCTCTTTAGCTTTGATTATCAAAAAGTATTTCTTAAAAGTATATTATTGCCTTTTGAATTTTGTTTTAAATAATTTGATATAATAGCAGTGCTTGTTAACACAGGTGAATAATTCATTATATATTAATCATTCTCATTTCCAATATGAATCTTAAGTGGGGCTGAAAGCTATGCCATTAGTCTTTAATATCAAGAAAATCAACTATAGCATTGAAAACTTAGACAAGACCAATTTAATGCATGTAGATAAATGATCAGGGCTGAAAATCAAGATGACCTGTGCTAAATTGACACAATAATTTTCTCCAGACATACATTTTTAGGAAGATAAGGGTGTAAATTAATCATTTACTATTTGCTTCAGGTTATTTCTGGAAATAAATCTATCTCAATAAAGACTCATTCATTTGGTCATTTATTATGACCATAGCTACATTACCTTGGGAAACACTCTACTTCCCACATAGCGGTTTAGTTATGATTGCTTGCTTCAAGATTCATGCTTCTTCTACACACAAATTCTAAACTATTATTTAATATGGTAGAATAGAATTTTTCATGTTATATATATTTCCTTGATTTGAATAAAACAATTGGTCACAATGCATTACTATTCAAATATAAATGAATTCACAAATCACTTTTACAGCCTCCATTTGGATAACAGTGCTCACGTGTGAAACAATGTGGAGAAAAGTGATTGTCATTAACTCATAATTTAATTGTGAACATTAGTGAATATATTTAAACAATTGCATAATAGTAAACTATGATGAAAATGTTAAATATCTGAATGTGAATGGCTAAAAACACATAATAAATAAACCAATTATAATTACACATGACATTTGCAAACTATTTCCATTTGAACCTCTGAAAATGTGTTCACTTACTATATTCTCAAGTTCTACAGAGTAACTTCTTTACTCTTCCTGATCTAGCGCTAAAATTAGAGTAGCAAATTGTAAAGAGATAACTTTAGGCTTTGTCTAATGGGAAATGACTTGATATAGATTTTTCAAATTTAAATAGAATTTGATCATTTTCTTTCTGATCAATGAGTGGTCACCTCATTTCTAAACTTAACTGCATTAATTCACCAAGTGAAATTCAGTAAATTATACTTACACAATATGGTGTAACAGAATAACAAAAAACAGTATTGTGAAGTGAGTAATACATCAAATATAGAACTTCGAAACAATTTCTTGATGCATTGAGCACCTAAATAAAGTCCAATATATTTTATCTCAGGTTTCTTTACCCTTTTCTCTATTACTTACTAAATAGTATAACCCATTTTTATGTCTATTTTGTATGAGTTTTACAAATCAACTACAGAAATCTAATAAAAATTTTTATTTAAATATATTTATACACATATAAATCTTTTATATACTCTATTTTAAAATATTTTAATTTACTGAAAGGTTGAAAGTATAACATACCAAGAAACCCCATACAAAGTCCAGATTCATAAAGTATTTATATTTCTCCTCAATTTACCATCTTATGCTCTCTAAAACTCAATGCATTTTTACTGAAATATTTCTGAGTAAATTTAAGATTTTTACACCTATATGTCTAAATTCATCAGGTTATTTGCCACATAAAATCACTCTACAATTATTAAAAGAGAAAAATTTCATCATCAAAACTGTACGTATTGGGGCTGGATCGGTGGCTCAGGCATAATAGTACTTGCCTGGCAAGCAAAAGAATTTGAGTACAAAGCCCAGCACCACGTACACAACACAGTCTCAAAGCAATTAAAGCCATGTGAAAAACTAAATAATTTCTCTCTCTCTCTCTCTCTCTCTCTCATTATCCTTCTCTCTTATAAAAAAAGGTATTGTATTGAACTGTTGACCTTTAGATATATTTCAACAATGAACATGCTGATATAAGTACGTAATTTAATGAAGAAAGGAATGAAAGAAGGAAGTTAGGGAAGAAAGAAAGGAAGGGAATTTATTAACTTTTGTCCCTATAAAAAAATTCCAGATAAGAACTACTTAAAGGAGTACAGTTTATTTGCGGGTCATGGTTTCAGAATTCTCAGTATATAGTCAAGCCTAATTCACAACTCTGGGCCTGAGGTGGCCAAAGGACATGACAGATGAACATTGCTAAACTCAATATGACCAGGAAGTAGAGAGAGAACAAGAGAGGAGTCAGGGACAAGACATAGTCCAAAGGCATAGTAGTGACCTACTTTCTACAGCTATGTCTCACCTGCCAAAGCTAACATCCAGTGCCCATTAATATTATTAATTCAGGGGCTGGAGTGGTGGCTCTGCGGTTACAGTGCTTGCTTTGCATGCACAAGTACACGGGTTCAAACCCCAGCACCGTCATACACAACTAAATGTCAGAACAACAAAAGCCATGTGAAAAATTCAATAAAATTGATTCTTTCTGTCTCTTTCTCTCTCACTTTCCTTCTCTCTTTAAAAAAATTATTAATTCATCAAATGGATTAATCATCTGATGAGATTACAGGTCTCTTCATTTCCTTAAAATCTCACCTCTGAAATTTGCTGTATTGACAATCATGCTTTTAAAATATGAATTTTTCAGGGCTGGAGTGGTTGCTTAGTGGTTACGGTGCTTGCCTGGTATGCATGAGGTCACAGGTTCAAGCCCCAGCACCACATACACAATGAAGTTTTGTAACAATGAAAGCAAAATGAAAAACTAAATAAAATTGATTAGATATGTATTGGGAAGAGGTGGGAGGGGTAAGGGTGGGTGATGGGGGGGCTCTTGGGGGTAAATCTAATTTTCAGAATTTATATATATATATATTATATTATTTCATTAGAAGCTTGTTTGATTGTTCAACAAATAAATTTCTGAATAAAAAATGAAAAAAATTATATGAGCTTTTTTGGAAAGATTTTTGGATCCAAACCATTACAGGGAAAAAGGACAAAAAGGGAGAGACTGAGGGAGGGAAGGAAGGAAAGAGAGGGAGGGATGGAAGAAAGGAAAAACCAGAAAAGGAAAGTTCTTTCTTACAGGAGAATTCTAATAGCAAATGTTGAATGATTCGTAAAAATAAACAATGAAACCATAATGTAATGAAATGTGTAGTGAAAATATGATATCGTATAATCTCAAATAATCTCCTCATGAATCACCCCTTAATTAAGAAGGTGAATATTGACTCTGCAATTGGAAAGTGAGGCACACCTTCAGAAGGATCAAAGTGAGCCCCAAGGTCAATTAGACAGATGATCACCACATTCCCCAGATTTGAGGACTCAGAAAGAGAACATTTCCACTTCCCTGATGTTCCTCCCTAAAATACCTCTCCAGGCTAAGAAAGTACCTGACAAAATTTTCCGGTAGTCTATGAAGCATTTAGCCTGAGTCTTTCACAAATGTCAAGATCATTAGAAACAAAAAAAACCCTCAGAAATGGTTACAGATTAAAAAAATATGAGAGAGACAAAACAATGAGTGCATTGAATGCAAGAAGAAGGGATTAGTATGGATTTTGTATTTAATTCATAAAACCCAACATTGTAATTCTGCACATCTTTTACTTAAATTAAATGAAAGTGCCATCAATGAATCCAGTATATTATGAAATCCATGATTACAAAACATTAATCAAAGAATGACCATTCTTATCGGTATTCCTAATTTGAAAAAGAGGCAATTATCAAAATCTGCAATTAAATGAGAACTATCTCCACTCACTGAATCTTAGATGGCATCATGTTTGCCATTGTTAAAGGAAGTATATATCCAAGAAATAGAAGCAACTGAATCATGATAACAATAAACTCAGGAGTTAATAAAAGATACCTACTATATAAAAGAGGTAAGTATAGTTCCCAAGGGTTTAATCATTGAAGTAGAGAATTATATATGTGCTACAAAAACAAATTATGTAACAATACAAGTCAAAAATACGGATGAGGATGGTAAGCAAGTGGCTTAAGAAAAAAACAAAATAGTCAAAAACTTCTGATAAAAATGCTAAATATGAATGTAATTAAGGAAATGAAAGTGACCATCATAAGAGGATACAATGAAACATCTACCATACTAGGAATGCAACCATCTGATTTCCAAGTATTAGCAAGAACATAGAACTCTTAAACAACAGTGGTTACAGTGTAAATTGACATAGCCAACATAGAGAATGATTTTCACATACATGTATATAAATATGTGGATACTATATATATGAGTCTATCTGCATATTTTATGGAAACATTTTTAACAGATACACAAAGATGCACACAAGAACCTATATAACAGCTTCATTTATAAGTAGCAAACAATAAATCAGCAAGAATGGATAAATAAAAATCTTAATACATATAATGGAATTACGCATTTATAAAATGTTAAATTGAACTACATTTGTCAGTATGAATAAATTATAAGAATATTATATGATTGGCAAAACAAAAATGAAAGAAGATATACACATTTTAAGTCTATTTTGTAAGCCACATTCTATTTTAAACTATAATTTAGGAATACATTTTAAGTAGAAGGTAGACCATAAAATAGGCACTTAGGAGATTTCAACTTAAGACATTTGTTTTTTTCCATAAGATTAGAAGTGGGTACATGGTGCTCCTTAAAGTTCTTTTTGTCATTTAATATTTATAAGAAATTCCAGAACACATTTATCTACTATCACACTTAGTGTATGCATTTTCAATGGGGCATTAGAAAAATACTTTTCCAAACGTAATGATACTGGAAAAAATATCCATTTTGTCTAGGAATTAATTTCATAATAACATACTGTATGCAAAATTATAGGACCTATTGATTGCTAAACCATCTCAGAGTAAATAGTCAAAATGAATATCCAGGTTTTTGGAGGTCTATGAATGTGTGCAAAATGCAAAACTGTTTGGACTTTGCCACTTAATTGTACATAATCATTGAATTATTCATCTATAGTAATTCTAAACTGACTCCTTTGTTCAGGCATTTCAGCACAGATACACTATTTTTTGAACTGAAAGTATTTCACTAGAAATATTTTTCATAATAGATGAACTTAATAACTCATCCTTAACAGTTAAAACAACAAGACATCAATGACACTGAAGTTGTGAGTATCCAGATTATGAGGATCTTCTTGTTTGATTCTTAAGTAATCTCTACTGCAAACCTAAACTAAAATTTCAAGTAAATTTAAGAAAATTAATTAAAACTTGATGTGATTGCCTCAAGAGAATGTTAAATTCACTGAATACCAACAACTGCATCCAATTCAAATCAAGGATTTTTAAAGGAGTAGCATATTATAATATAATAATCTCCTCATTAAATGGAATAACAGTCTTTGTGGAATACTTTTTTATGGATTTTAATGTACCTATCCTGTTTAATTCAAGGAGCTATGACAAAAACTTAATATCCTTAATTATACCCAGTGACCTGCAATATGTATCACTAAATAAAGTTATATGTATGTTTAACAATATATTTTTGGAGGATGTAGAATTATAATTTGCTATAGATTAAAATATTTTCCCTTATATTGAAGTTTTGTGTAAGAATAATAACATAATTGGGAGCTATAAAGCATTGTTATTTTCATGTGTTTATTGTTTTAATTTTATTGAGATGGGTTTGTTATACAGTCATAAATGCATATGTAATAACAATATGATATGCCCCTGTTCTAATCCAGAATTACCACACATCTCCCACACCCCAGTCTCTTGACTCTTCTATATATCCCCCATAACAGATACAAATGGCTTTATGTAAATATATACACATATATATATGATTATGCATTTTCCAGAATTAAATGATTGCATAATTATTGTTTCTCAAGAGAGTAAAGTGTAAGCTATATTATTGATTTCCTCTCAAGATCCTTCCCTGTGACCCCTCCTACCTCCCCACCACATATCTATGGTTCCCCTAGATTACGTATTCCTTTGACTTTACTGAGTATAGAACACGAGCTTGATCTTTCACCCAAGTCTAGGTTTTGCTCTAGTCTCCACAAATGAGGGAAAATATTTGACCCTTGAGGCTCTGGGTTTGGCTAATTTCACTCAGCATAATTTCTTCAATTGTCGTCCTTTTACCTTCAAATGCTGTAATATCATTTTTTTCTAACAGCTGAGTAGAACTACATATATATACTTTCATATGTACGTATGTATATATACACACCTGTATATGTGTGTACACACATTATACATAAACACCAGTATATGTTTGTAAATGTATATATATACACACACGCAAGTATAAGTATCTGTACGTGTGTGTATATACATACACACTTACCAGAGCTTTTTGATACTTGTGTGTATAAATACACACAAGTGTATGTATGTATATACATATAATTTTGGATCCATTCATCCAGTGACAGGTATCTGGGTTGATTCCATAATTTAGGTATTGTAACTTGAGCTGCTAAAAACATCAATCTTGCTGTGTCACTGTAATGTGCTGATTCTAGCTCTTGGAAAATACCCAGAAGAAGGAGAGCTGGGTTGAATGGTGGATTCAACCCTAATTTTTTTAGGAGTCTCCACACTGCTTTCCAGAGTGGCTATACCAGTCTGCAGTTCCACTAACAGTTTGCTAGTGTTCCTATCTCCCCACAAGCTCTCCAATATCTGTTATTGTTCATATTATTCATCTTCAGCAATCAATAAATGGGCCAGAGAGCTAAACAGAAACTTTTTAACATTGCTATTTTTAATGATAGAATTTCTCAGTGACCCCACAGATTCATCTTCATAGGGAATGAGCTGTTTCGCTATGGTCTATGACTGAAGAGAGGAAATTATTTTGGAGGATGATTATATGTAATTTAATGTGATTATAAATTACATTACAAATTAACGTTGATTATAACTTTAATGTGATTATCCGTTATTGTAGCTATAAATTCAATGAATAAAATCACGGAATATTTTTTTTCAATTTTAGAATTACTATTGAACTGTATTCTACTCATTATTACTACTTAATCTTAGCCAGAATATCTCATAATATCTCTCAAGACCACAAAAGGGAAGGAAAAATCTTAATTTGACTCTAAGTAAAATGAAGTTAGATAACTTTATCTTATGGGAGATAATGTGTATGATAATGTATTCTAAAATAAATAGAACTGACTTTGAATTGAAGTACAGCATTAAAAACCATCCAGTTATTGAGCTTTTGTTACCTTCCAGGAACTGAGCCAAGACTCTGGTACACAATTTTGAAAAGATGATGGAAATAACACTAAAGTATTTATAATCTAAATGGATGTGAGTTGCAGAGTATGATACTTTCCAAGTGGTAGCTATTAATTGATTACCTTATTTATAGAGAAAGAAAGTTTTATTTTATGAGAAATGAAGCTTGATTGGAATGCACAACATTTCAGCTATGTGAAACAGAGAAGATAAGGTTGTTTACTCTAGAATCATCTGTAAGGGGAACATAGGAAATAGTTTAAGAACACAGGTTAAACGGTGCCTAAAATGGGAGTCAGGACACCTAAGATCTACCCTGGTTTCTGCCACTGACTTCTCAGTAAATAATCAAATTCTCATGCTATTATTTATTATTAAATAATATAGATATAAACAAAAGATGATAGACTAGAT
This sequence comes from Aplodontia rufa, assembly GCA_004027875.1. Classification (NCBI taxonomy): domain Eukaryota; kingdom Metazoa; phylum Chordata; class Mammalia; order Rodentia; family Aplodontiidae; genus Aplodontia; species Aplodontia rufa. The sequence goes on from PVKS010007331.1 coordinate 28,199, forward strand.
ATCCTTCCACTCTGTAATTAAGAGCTTCAGTTTTCCCATATTATATGTGGAAAGTGATGAGACCATCTAACAAATAATGTAGTTTAACACAGTAAAGTAGTTATTAGTCTTCTAATATAATTATTTTATAGAAAGATGTTAAAAATGTAGAGAAAACAGAACTAAAACATTAGAAAAACAGATAGTTAAAGAAACTTGTCCTTTCTTTGCTTAGACTCTTCTAACTTTAGTACTCAATGTTATTTCTTGTAGCAAAACAACAACAAAAGCATAATACAAAGCCTTTTCTTCATAAATAGTGTTTTCCCTCATTAGTTCTAATTACTCATAGGAAAGAGCCCATTTTTTTTCTTTAGGGGAGAAATGTAGAAGCTAAGTCGCCTATATTATGAAATGCATCTTCACCAAAAAGCAGATTTAAAATTAGATAAGATGGTGAGGTAACCAAGACAATTGTAGAATTTTTTTTATCATGTTTTATGGAAATCTAATCTATGGTTTTTGATAATTTTTGTTGTGGAAGGAGCACCCATTTATTTGTACATTTCTTGATCTGTTTTATTTGGTTTTTATTTCAGTCAATTCAGAGCTGAAATAGAGGGACACACACACAAAATAATTTTTCATAATGGAGTTCATATAAGATATGCCATCATTATAGGGTTGTGGTGACTAATGTCTTTTTCATCTGTCTGTAGTGGATAATTCATAAGGTGACAATTGGAGCAGTAATCACATTCCCTAGGTTTGTGCTCTCAAAGTGACCCCTCATCCTTACAAACCTATATTTGGGAATCTATACATCGATTTTAAGCTACAATTGGTTAAAATGATTTTTTTTTTAAAGAGAGAGAGGGACAGTGAGAGAGACAGAAAGAGAGAATCAATTTTATTCAGTTTTCCATAAGGGCCTTTGTTGTTCTGACACTTCATTATGTACACGCTGCTGGGGTTTGAACTCCTGTTCTCACACATGCCAGGCAAGCAGCGTAAGTGCTGAGCCTCCACTCCAGCCCTGAAATTGATTTTTTGTCCTTTCCAACCATGCACATAACCAAAAAAATGAATAAAGTATACTAATATATGCATGTGGTATATAATATGGATGATGTTAATGCTAACATATATAAAATGAGAATATTAAAGATAATTTGCTTCCTCGGTTTCATGGTGCCATCTTTTTTCTTTTTTTAACAGTACTGGGGATTGAACCCAGGGGTATTCTGAAGTAGATGAAAACAAGCTAATTGCCATCTCATTCTATTTTATTTTGAGGCAGGATCTCACTACCAGACTGGCGTTGAGAATAGGATATTTCTGCTTCAGCGATCCTAGTTGCTGGGATTACAGACATGTGTCTCCATGACCTGCTACATGGTTCCATTTAAAGAGAGAGAAAGAACCTCTAAAACACACATTAGAATTGTAATTCATACTACTTTAGTAGTAATTTTTCATGTTTTAAAATATATCTTTCATTCTATTTTATTGTACCATTTTCCAGTTTAGCTGTGTGATCCTATTTTGTTCACTATTATTTTGTTTTAGATACTTGGTGTATAGAATCTCTGTTTCAATAGATATTTATCAGGTATCAACCATAAATCAATGCTGTACTTATATTTCATCATTATTCCCTACATGTCTAGATAGTTTTATTACTACAAGTTAAAAGTGTCTTTGATGGTAGAGATTTTGTAAGGTGAAACTTTTCATACTGATCTGCATTACAGTTGAAAAGCACAAAAAAGACATTAAATTATAATTTCATCAGAGTATCTTATCTTAAGCATAACACATAACAGTTTATGTGATAGCATAATTTAATTCACAATTTCAGACTTTTAGACAAAAATCTAAAAGTAATTCCAAATGAACCCATTTAATTTAATCATGAATTACTTATTGATTTAAATTTCCATGGTTTAGTCTGCTAAAATATTCTGCTAAAACCTTACCAGGATAGTTACATGCTCCTAAACATATAGGTATTATACACTAGCAACCCCATTTTTGGAGAAACCCAATGTTTCCTGAGATTTTTAGACTAATAACAATTAATAAATCCAACTTTTTAAAATGTATTTCCAGTAGTCTTTGGATGATGGACATTGACAATGATTACTATTTACAGTTAATAGGAAAAGGATTCCAAACTTGAGAGATAACTCTACTTATACAAAAGTTCATTATATTAAACCTTTAAGAAAGAGTTGAAGAAAAAAATCTAGTTTAACAATTCAATTATCAGAGGAAACAACTGATAAAGGACAGGGATAAAAATTCATTGTTGTATAGATTTTATTAATTCTAAAACTGGAATATGAAATATTTTATTTTCTATTTCTATGAATAATATAAAATGCTGTTGTCAGAACAAATATAACAAAATCACTAGTAATTTAAAACTACCAAAGATTAGACTTTTTTTTTGTAAAGATTTTGTATTGAAGCTGCAACATCAAGTCCTCCCTACGTATCTCACCAGCTGATTCAGGAGATACTAGGGGTGCTACATTAGATAGGAGAAGTAAAGAAAGTCAACTTGAAGATGTGTTATTCTAATAAAGACCTGAAATATGAAATGGAATTAGCCATGGGAGATTTGAGAGGGAAGTAAAAGTAGAAAATCCTGAGTCATGTATATTTCGGGAAAAACAAAAGACCACTGTGAATTAATAAGAAGATTGTGTGAAAGCAGGAGAAAATGACCTCAGAGAGGAAAATAGCAAAGGGCTTTATTAACAATATATTTCATCATCAGTAGGTGGCTATTAGCAATAATCCATGAATAAGGTTGAGTTAGATGTCAGTGCTAGCTCCACAGGACCAACAGCTGGGAACCCTAATGTTTATTCCTTTCTGAAAGATCAACCAGAGGTAAAAAGATAACCAAAAAAGTAGAGGGATATACTCAGGAGTAAGGATCAGCATTCAGAATGGATGAAAAGGAAGAATAAAATTGATTTCTGTTTGTGTCTCAAAATTCTAGGTCTTTGAGCAAATTGTGCACACTTCCATGATAATCTCAATTTAAGCTCATCTGAGAGGGAAAAGTATGTCAAATCAAAATGTTGTGCAAGGTGGGCAGAAACTATGCCTGATTAATGCTCAGAATCCACAGATTGTATACCTACTCCAAGTTTATTTGTGAAAATACATTGCACAGCTCAATCTCAAAATACTTCTTGTGGTACTAAGAGTGCTGTGTGAGGGAAACTGAAATTACTGGCACCCACAGTAATCCTAATGACATTTAAAGATACTAGTTTAATAAGGCTTTGAAATCAAATGGGAAATTGAATCTCAAAATTTTATAGGTAATAAAAGTATTTAAAACTAATTATAATTAATTATATGACCTAAAATATAGTCTCTCTAAAAATATATAACAAACACATTTACAAGTACATGTGTATATAATGTGAACATATGTATGCAGATGTGTGTGTGCACGTCTCTCTCTCATGGGGAATTTTTACTTTGACATATCGAATTGAAGTAGCACAGTTTTTTCCCAAGGCAAGAGAAATCCCTCCCTGCTGTTACTGGATGGCTCAGCCTTGACAGCAGGAGGTCACTACAACCTTAAAATCTATCATAGAAGGTACAGGTTAAATGATGCCATAATCAAACTAGATGTGTCATTTCTGAAGTCAATATGTCACTGACATGAAATCACTGTCCATAATGTTACCTTGGGGTCATGGTGGTTCACTGTGCCGTACTTGAAACATAAGCAGTGAGTCTGTTGTTCTACTGAGTCAAGTTGAGAATTGTATTTTAGTAAACGCATTCATTTTGATTTGCCATGCAGAATAAGAACATTAAAAGGATTAGGGGAATAATTTGATAATAAAGAAAACTTAATTGTGCAACAAGAAACTGGAGAATATTGATACTGGGGTAAACATTATAAAGTTTTCATTTTGGTAAATTTAAAACACATTTTGTAAGACAGGTTCATGAGACTGCGCAAAGATCAAAAAGGAAGGGAAGGTGATGTACAATGGAAGTAGAATATTTTATGTATACTATATATGTGTATATATAATCTATTTTATATATTTATAAATTTCTAAGTAAATAAAAATATTTATACTGTATGTATACATTATTTTATGTTCCAATTATTTTCAATGATTACCTGACAGTTGATTATCTTTAAATAGGTTTAGTAGTTAATGGACATTTGAAAAGTCCATTAAAGAGATAGAATATTTATTGAAATATTGAACTAGGTAAAAATAGATCACTAGCCAGCAAACCAGCATATCTATCACAAAGAAATACATGTAGAAATAATAAACAAGAAAAACCTCTGGGTGCTCTCTTATTTTACTTTATAATACTTTTTGATCTGCCTGCATGTGTGTGGATTGCGATAGGCCTGGGGATGGGCAAGTAAACTACAATATGTGAATGCCTAAAATAATTTCCTACAAGGACAGAAGGAAACTTGTCTAACCACATCCTTAGATGGGAAAGGATTTTGAAAGAGAAGTATATTCTAAATTTATTTAGAGGAGCAGGAGTTTTTCTAGGAAAACACAGAAATCATTTCTCATCACCTTCTGGGATGGAGAAGGATGCTCAGACAGTCCATTCTAAATTTAGTTGGATGAACAGGATTTTTCTAGGAAAAAAGTAGGAATCGCATGGGAGTTGTGAGAATTTCAGAGCTGCTAAAATGATAAGTGATTTTAAAATTAAGGAATTTGTGATCACTGCACAAAACAGGTTAAATTGATATATATTGATGTGTTCCATCAATTTCATCAAGATGAAATTATATATATATATAAATATAATATATTATTATATTATAATATATTATATATATATTATATTATATATATATATCTTCCCTTACAGTTTATATCTTTGTGCCAGAATCACTCTTTTTTTCTTATACTCAATATTTTCACCCAAAACACACACCAAATAAGGAACAGTGATGTTTTGACAATGTGAGTTCAGACAAAGGTACACCTACAAATTAAGAGTTTCTAGTTAGGGACTGGAGCGGTGACTCAGTGGTTACAGAGCTTGTCTGGCATGTGCAAGTACATGATTCAAACGCCAGCACCACGTACACAACCAAGTGTCAGAGCAACAAAGGCCATGTGAAAAAAAAAAGTAAATAAAATTGATAATCTCTTTCTCTCTCTCACTTTCTGTCCTTCTCTCATTAAAAGAAAAAAAAAAGAGTATAAAAACATTTCAATTAAGCACAACTCTGTTCAAATAATACTGAAGATTTGACTGTGTGTTTCACCAAGAAAGAAGGCTGAAGATGTGGCAGTTTCTGCCATACTTGATTGACTGTGTCCATGCATGATTTTCACTTTCCCAAGTGTTCCCAAAGGAGTTGAGTGCAGGAACTTTACAGTTCGGGAAGTCTCAGTGCTAGGCAGCCATGACTTATTCCACTACTCACAAAAAGGAAGAAAAGGATGTAAAGAAATAGAGTAAAAGAGGCAAAATCTTCCAAAGAAAGCTCCTCTTCCACCTTCTTTCAGCAACTACCATACTGTTAAGCCTTTCTTCCTTTTGTGAGGGATGGAAATTTCCACTGTTTTACTCCAATGTACAATATATGTCCATTTATTTATAAAGTGTTAATCAATTAACATTTTTGTGGAATCAGTTTAGTTGTTGAGGATAGAAACTCTTATCATTAGAATTATTGAGATGTCATTTTATTTCATTACTCCTCAGTTAGGGTCAGGATTTTATGTGATAACTAAATTATAATTAAGAGATAGATATGAGTATCAATTAAGCACAACTTTAAGTATTTGAATCACTTCTATTAAATTTCCATTGGCTCTGAGTGAACACCTTTCATTTATGTATTAGCTCTGTGTGAGTGTTTTCTGTGAAGTGCCTGTTTATTTGATTTTTGCCCTTTTTTTCTTCAGGAGTAGAGACAAGGAAGAAAAGTGTTTTCTTTTTCTGAATTTTGAAGACATCTTTGAACTTAAGGAAATTGTTAAATGAGTTTCCAATGTATTTTCTGAATTAGTTGTTTTCCCTTTATTTTGTTTATGTTGATTTTGCAATGAAGACATTAAGTAAGTTCTTTTATGAGTCTCATTACATGTTTAGAAAATAATTCACAACCCCATCAATTAAAGCAGAGATACATGTCTTATTCAGTTTTTGTTGATTTTATTGGCAATGGCCATTAATGTTGCTTAGGTCTTGCATCCTTCTGGGCTTGCTACTAGCTCAACATTCTCATTAATCCACACAGCAAATGTTCATTTAGATCCATCAGAACGGAGATCCTTCCCACAGGAACCTATTTTGATGCATGGAAGAAGGAGAATTTGCACTCACTGTAAGCATGTGTATTTCTAAAGGAGATGAAGAGAGAGCTGATACACTTTTCTCACTTCTTGAGTTCTTCCACTATGCCTTTGAATTATTTCACTCCAACTTAATGAAATATGAGACCTAATAAAAATTAGAAGTGGATTGAATTATACAGATGTCATGTGTTTGGTGCCTACCAAAGAAAATACATTTCTAACTGGCAGTATTTGTCTCCTTTAAATTTATCTATTTCTACTTTTATTGCAGAAGATAGGAGACTTCTAATCAGCATGTAAAATCAATCTCTACTACTAATCCAGTTTCAAAGATTGAATGATTTTAATCATCCTCTAAAGAGCTTACCTTTTAACAGATTTTGAGGAAATTTAAACAGTGTGATTTCAACGTCATCTTCCCAAAGGGAAAGCAAGTTTACAAAGTAAAATACTTCAATTTATTCTATTTCTTACAGAATTTCATTACTATGGCTTTCAAATATTACAAGAGGAGTTGTTAAAGTACAATTTTCCGTCAAGAATAAAAACTTTTTTAAAAAAAACAGGGAAATGTTTACAAACTGAAAGTCAGAATGCTAGACAAGATATCTCTTCAATAAAATAGTATAGATGGGCTGGAGGGGTGGCTTGGCAGTTACTGCATTTGCCCTGCATGAGGAAGTACGGGAGTTCAAACCCCAGCACCTCACACACAACAGAATGGAAGCAACAAAGGTCACATGAAAAACTAAATAAAATTGATTCTCTCTTTCTCTCTCTCTCACTGTCCCTCTCTCTTTAAAAAAAAATACTACTATAGAAAACTATTGCTTTGATGGTTCATAAAAGCCTATTATGCAATACTGAGGTTTGTTTCATGATCTCTGATTTTTTCTTTTTCATTTTCTTTTCTTTTTTTATTCGTATTCAGAATTGAACCCAGAGAGCTTTACTACTGTTCTACATCCTCAGACCTTTTTATTTTTATTTTTTTCTTTTGAAATGTCTTTCTGAGTTGCTGAGATTGGTCTTGAAAATGTGATCCTCCTGCCTCAGCCTCCCAAGTTGCTAAAATTGCAGGTGTGTGCATCGAGGCCTTGGTGATTTTAATTTTCAATGATATCTGTTTGCTTTAATCCTTAAGGAAATTTGTTAAAGAAATTTTTCTCTACCTTGGGATCTAAATGATGCCGATCTTTTGGCAATAGAACTTTGATGTTTTTCAAAGTGTTCCAGTTGAGAAACACAGAAAAAATTTGGAAAATGTTTCAAACTTATGGGAGCAAATATTTTCTCTATAAACAAATGTTTTTCACAAGGGATATTTCTTACCTTTGACAAGTGGAGATTTAGGTCATGTATGCCTTATTGCATAAACTAAAAGAAAAATACACAAAAGTATAATTTTTTGAATTCTAATCATCCATTTGATAAAAAAATCATAAAAAATCATTAAAAATAATTATTAAACTTTAAGATAGTAATAATACTGTCATCAAAGACAGAAATATTTTCATCTTCATAACCTCTGTGCTTCACATAGAATTTGGATTCTTCTACATAATCAATAATTAATACATTTTCAATAACATATTTATATACTTAAAATCCATCTTCTCTTTAACAAAATAAAAAAAATTACTTATTGAGATTTGCTGCTTTTTGTTTTTCAGAATTTTTAGGTTAGCAAATCACTTATTGTCAATACTGATTTTTAGCCTTAATGAGTGTGATCTATGGACAAACACATATTTACAATTTTTAAAGGAAGACTTTTCAGCATAAGTATGGTAGGAATACTTGTTTTCATAGCTTATAACTTGTAATTTTAGCAATAATGTGAACAACTTATTGCCAACTTAAATACAATCACTATTCACACAATAGGACTTTGGGGGAAAATGTAAACAGTGTAACCTTCATTATTTCCATAAATCATATTTTTTCTCCATAAATGTGACACAGTGATGAAAAGAATGAATATTTGTATGACTATACATGATGAGGATCTGTCAGATGATTATATCAAATCCATGAGTTATTACATTTTAAAATTTATTTTGGATCCTCTATAGGTATAAAGTGTGCATTCCAATTCTCTATAATGTCATACAAAGTATTTCAATATAAAAGGGAAGAAAAAATGGATCTTAATTATTGTTAGCAAACCATTGTAACTCAGAACTGTAGTAAGAAGTTTGGTAAGATTCAATCTCATTAATCATTCCAAAGATTAAATGTATTTACATGGCCTAGAATCAATACAAATTTTCTGTTTCAGCCTCAGGAATTGAAACTGAAAAGTCCTTGAGGTACAGAGTTAATGTAGTGTATATGATGAGGTTTAGCCAATGTGTCTTTTTTCTTCTTTCTGGTCTCTCTCTCCATCTAATATATGTGTATATATATTTTCTTTTTTATTTTTTTTCTTTTGACTCTGCAATTACCAAGCTGACACTCCCCAAATCTCCTACCACCACTGGTCTCTTCATATCTCATTTCTTCCCTTGTCCTGACCTATTTTCCTCCATTTTTAGCTCCAACCCAGAATTGAAAAGCTTTGTTAGCTGTTATTCTCAGCAGCAATGGGCAGCTTTCCTCTGGAAATAAGTGGCTGCAATTGCCCACTAATAGACTCTGTACTCTTTAGGCCAGAGTAATTGAATCTATTAATTTCCCTGCTTCTTTGACCAGAATGCATTTTCTGGGGAAGAATGGTGAGGCACGGGTGCCCAGCTTCTAAGAATAGTCTTGAAAAGCAGACACAGGATTGGGGAAAATAATAACTCTTTCATAAGATTGTATTTAAAATGATGGGGTTGTTTTTTTTTTTTTTTTGAGCTTGTATTCTTATCTATGATCAGGTGACTCATTCAGTTAGTACACAAATTTTAAATGCTATTTGATGACATCCTCCTATGAAAAAAGTATTGGAATTATCATCATTTGTCTCCTTACTCACTGCAATCAATTACATAACACATTCAAACCATGAGTAGAACTTGATGGAGCACCATATGTCAATCAAATGTAAGAGGGCACATTTTAAATCTTCACAATGAAGCAAACAGGTCAATTGTGGAGCATTAATTCATATAAATTGGGTATTAGCTTCCTGTTACTATTTCTACGCACCTACATCCAGCATTAATTTACCTTAAAAAAGAAATGTAAGTGGATTTTTTCAATTGTTAGAAATGAAAGAAAACTAAATTGCTAAAGATCCAGATGCCATTTTCCTTCTGCTTTAGAAATATATGAAAAAACTTGGTCATTATGTAATAAAATCTAAAAATTAAATATTGTAGTTTCAATGTTATAGGAAAATGGCTAGGTTTTTATTTCAGGCTCCAAGTTAAAATTCATATGCACATTTGAACTTTCTAAACATTGTTAACACACACACATATTAACATAATATATATTACATATTTCTGTATAGACATTTATATTACATATTTATGTATATATACGTACATCTACCACTTTGTGTTATATTTAATAATGTTCATGCAATGCCACAGAAAATTTCCATTCTGTTTATAAATATATGAGACATCATTCCAGGGAATTTTATTCTGAATTCAAGGCAAAGCTGTGAGTAATTAGAGATTGTTGAAAATAAGTTCAGGACTTTGCGGAGTTTTGGAGCTCACTGCAGCTTTATAAACTCAAGGATAAAAATTAGGATAGGACAGGATTCAATGAAATCTGGTAAGTCACAAAAAATTGGTTTTCTAATGTAAATAAGTTAAAAATCATAACTTAATAAAATGTTTCTGCAGTTGAAGAGTTGCCAACTTACAACTCTAAAGAATTAAAGTGGATGATTTCATTCCAATAATTGTTTTGGAAAACGTAAGTGCAATATGAAGGTGATATATGTAATTATTGCTGTTATTATTCTGTTATTATTATTAGTTTAATCTTAGAAATTCATACAAAGGTGCTCAATTTACTAAAATAAATAATAAAAATAAAGAAGCATTCGTAGTAAAGAGCATTCATCCAAATGAAATATATTTTCAAACAATTTATGGAGATGTGAAAGAATGTGAAGCAAATGACTTTTTTCCATCAGAACAAGGCAGTTTCTCTACTGATAAATTGCTCCAAAAGCTTTTAATGTTAGAAATATCTAAACTTAAGTGTCTCTCACTGCAAGGGTTTTTCCTATTGTGTGTGTATAAAGACCCTCTAATTATTTTTTTCTCACTATATTTATATCAAAAATAAAAACTTGGGACTGGAGCGGTGGCTTGGCGGTTAGGGTGCATGCCTGGCATGCTTGAGTACACCGGTTCAAACCCCAGCACCCACGTATAGAACGAAGTGTGACAGCAATGAAATACATGTGAAAAACTAAATAAAAATTGATTGTCTCTTTCTCTCTTTCTCTCACTGACCTTCTCTCTTTAAAAAAAAGAATAAAAACTTGTATTCTATAGTATAAATTCATATTATATATTCTATATTATAAAATCATCATTATATATATTATAACTCTTATCTAAATATATTCAACCTATCATTTATTTTTATTTATAATTATTTTGTTTAACAGTAATCGCATATTTCTGGAATACAGTATATTGTTTTGATATAAGTATGTGCAATATGTAAGGACCAAATTAAGTTAAATATTAATAATCTGTTTTGGGAACATTTAAAATCATTTTTCTAACTATTTTGGAATATATGATAAAATATTGTTGCTAAGTACAGTACGATGGTGTACACCTTTAATCCCAGCTGTTCAGGAAGCTGAAGTAGGAGTCTCACAATTTAGAGGCCCACCTGGACAACTTAGCTAGATCTTGTCTCAAAAAATAAAATAAAAAAGACCTGGAGTGTAGCTCAGTGGCAGAATGCTTTTGGATTTGATCTCTTTACCACAACAAATAAAATAAACAGACAAGCAAAATACTTTATATACATGAACATTATTAATGTACTTATGTACATAACTATAATCACTTCATCATTCTGCAAGAGACAAATTTCTCTCATCTAACTGTATTTGTGTGCCAGTCAACATCTCCCTATCCACTTCATCCTTCCAAGTCTCTGGTAATTATTATTTTGTTAAGTACTTTATAAAGGATCAGTTTATTTAGCTTCTACAATTTAATGAGAACATATGCTATTAATCTTTATGTGCTTATTTATTGCTTACTTCTCTTATTATATGCCCTCAAAGTGCATCTGTTTATTGAAAAATTACATGATTCCATTTGTTTTATGGCTGCATAATATTCCATTGTGCATATATGTCACATTTTCTTTGTCTGTTAATTCACTGATGGACTCTTAGTTCCTTCCATATCTTTGCTATTTTGAAAAGTTCTGAAGTAAACATGGAACTTCAGACAATTCTTCAATGTATTAATTTCCTTTTCTTTGAATATATGAACAGTATTAGTGAGATTGTTGGGTAGACTGGATATTCATTTGCAGAATAATAAAACTGACTCTATTTCTCACCGTGTACAATATCAAATCAAAATGGATCAAAGACTAAAAGATAAGACTGAAAACTTTGAAATCCCTAAAATAAAAAATGGGGAAAATATTTCAGAATATTGATCTATGCAAAGATCTTTCTGTTTTGGATAAGACCCTAAATGCACAGGAAACAAGGACACAAATAGCCAAATGGGATCGTATGAAAGCAAAGAGAAATGGGAACAAGAAAAAGAGCAAAGAAAGGACAACCTGTAGAGTAAGGAAACATCATTCATCCACTGAGGGATTAATACCCAGAATATGTAAGAAAAGCAAAGATTTCAGCAGCAAAAGAAATAAATAATCTAATTTAAAACGTGCAAATGATCTGAATATGACATTTCCCAAATGAAGACACACAAGTGGCTAAAAAATGCTCAATATTGCTAATCATTAGAAAAAAGCAAATAAAAGGTACTATTTATTATTTCTCACAAGGCATGCCATATAATTTTTGTAAATTTTTTTCAAAGATTGATATATTTTCTTTTTTCTATCTTCCTAATATTTTGCTACTAGTAGATTCACATCTATGATATGATTACAACCTGTGTACTTCTTTCTAGTCCAATATTTTTCTTGGTAGGCACGGCTCTGTTCTGACTAGAGAACTGGAATTCCCAGTTTCCTGCTATGTTTACTACTTTCTGGTTCACATTTATAGTCTTCTTTTTTTCTCTACTATAGATGCTTCCTATTCTGTACAAGTAGTCATCTATATCACCACTGCCCACTCCCCTGCTCACCAAACCCCATGATTAAATTGGTCATAAGTGGAACTAGTTGCTATTCTACCATCATTGATCAGAATGAAAAGCTCACCAACCTACCATCCCTCCCTAGCTCACTCTGTCTACCCTCCCTACTAACTCCAGATAAACTCTACGATTGCATGCTGCTGCTGTTCCAAAAAAGCACATTTTCATTCTCAGAATTTTGGCAGGCAACAACACCTAATTTAAAATTTAAAATACAGTTTCAATGTTTTCATTTGGGGCATATCTTTTTTATATGACAAGTGATATTAAGTATATATTTACAGTATTGTTGTCAAGTTATTTCTAGAAGTCTTTCTGGAAAGAATTTAAGTAAACTTTAAAATGTTTAAGTAAATAATAATTAGTATACAGTAGGTGAAAATGGACTTATTAGATACATTTTATATTGGTGCAAAATACAAAGAGCTTTTGATTCTTGTCTTTGGTTCTCTGCCCAGAAGAAATAAAAGGAATGGGTTACCATGTGTGCTTAGACAGGCACACCAGTTCCGCTTCCTTTATCATCCTCCTGTTAACCCACTTTAAGAATATTTGATGGAGGAGTATTTTAACATTGCTTCAGGGATGGCTCATTCTTTTTTATTTTGTTTTCTAACTCTTTGAGAATCATTTAATTCTCAAGAGTCAAACAGTGATTGTCATAATTTAAAGGCCTTCAATTGATCCTTTAAATTTTTTATGTGCTGTATGAGATGTTTGCTGACAGATTGCGCACACTCTTGATTCTCATCTAGAGCACTGCTGTTGAAATTGGATTCTCTGAAGTCTGTTATTTTCTATCAATTCTGGTTAGACCTATAAATATTTTCCTAAGTTTTTGACTTAATAGAATTTCAGCAAAATTATTCTTGACATTCATTACTTATTTTCTCATAGTATCTATTTCTTCTGACGGGAGTATTAAGTTTGCTGATAAGAGGCCATTACATTTAGAAGAGGTTTAACGCATGCTATGCATAAGAGACATTAATATTTCTGGGGAATCTTTAAGCAAAACAACCATTTTATAATAAAAAATTGTTTGACATGTGTCATATATTTTTGAAGAATTTTTAATTGAAAAATATTTTTATGATTACTGTTATATATAATTTATAAATTTTCTTTTAATTTCTGAGGGTATTGAATAGTTTATTCAACACCTGTATTTTTATATACTGAGCTTGGGCCAATTTTTGTTTTGTTTTTGTTTTAGAGAAAGAGGGACAGTGAGAGAGAGACAAAGAAAGAATCAGTTTTATTTAGTTTTTTCATGTCTTCATTGCTCACACCTAGTTGCGGATTTGGTGCCGGGGTTTGAACCCTCGTACTTGTGCCTGGCAGGAAAGTGCCACAACAGCTGAGCCACCGCTCCAGGCTACAATTTTTGTTCTTCAAAAGTTCACACAGTAAATATTTTTGGCTGTGTGTGCCATGATATCTCTTTTACAACTCTGTGATTGTCTTATGAAAATAGTGATCCACAATATGTAAATGGATGGGTATGTTTGTGTTTTAGTAGAAATTCATTTTAAAAAGTAGTCAGTATTCTCAATTTAGCCCACAAGTCAGTTTGTCAATAGCTACTCAGAGGGGAAAGCAAATATGATTATTGTGGATTTTAACAGATCACTGGGGAGATATGACAATGTGTAACACCAGTTCTTGAAGAGGGCTAGGTCAGTGGGGTAGACGGATGCATCAGGATTGTAGTAATAAGAGTCTAACATATCCTTTTTCCAAGGTCCAAGTAGTATCCTATAGAAGTTTTGAAGAAATTAAGAAAAAGTTCAGAAATGACACGTGTTTTGTCCTGACAGACTGGCATTTGTTAAAGGACTTTTCAGGCTTGAGCTGAAGAGAAGCACTGCCATTTTGCAATGCACAATCAAATACACACACTGTGCAGAGTAGTTAACACAGCAGGCCTCATGTCGGTACTTTCAAAAGGACCTATTTCGGAACTGGTCCTTAACTGACAGCCTGAAACCTGGCTGTTTTCCCACCCTGGAGGCTGAATACTTGCTTTCCATCTTGAAATTTGAAATTGCAAAAATGTGGTTCTTAAGGCTGGAGCGGTGGCTCAGAGGTATCATGCTTGCCTGGCATGTGCAAGGACCCAGGTCAAAACCCCAGCACCACGTACACAACTGAGCATTGGAGCAACAAAAACCAGATTAAAAAACTAAATAAAGTGATACTCTCTTTCTCTCTCCCACTCTTCCTCTCTCTCTTGAAAAAGAAAATGTGGTTGCTTATTGCACTTACATGATCAACCCCCAATAATTCCTTAGACTGAGTCTCAAGCAGGCTTTCCTGGGTACAACTATGCTCATGTGTTGTATTCTGCAGTTGAATGGACGAGTGCTAACTGTGTGATGTGTGTCTGTGCTCGTGTGTGTGTGTGTGTGTGTGTGTGTGTGTACACGTGCCCACGTAGGTCCGTGTTCGCACACACTTAATGGAGGAGGGTTAGAGGAAAACATAAAATGTCTCTGCCTGAGTTCCTCCAGGCTCCCCCTGTGGTGTCTTTTCAATTGCATTAATAGACTACATCTGTAAGCACAACTGCCAGAATACTGAGCACGTCACTAAGTATGTGCATGCTCTTAGAACACACATACACAGCACACACGCACACTGCCAATAACTGCAAAAGCAAACGGATGATTTGTGCTGTTATCCCTTATTTTCTTTCATTCAATTACTTTTTATTAATAACATTCTCTTCTAATTAATTCACTCCACTCCATGACATTTAAATTAAAAAATATGTGGGGCTAGAGAGTTAGTTCAGTGGTAGACACTTGCCTGGCATGCACGAAGATCTGGGTTCAATCCCTAGCACCATATATACAACTAACTGTTAGAAAAATAAAAACCAGATGAAAAACTAAAAAAAAAAAAAACTCTCTCTCTCTCTCTCAAAATAAATAAGAGATGTTTGTATCAAGCAATGCAACTACATGTTCCACTAATGTGACACTGTTCAGGTAGGCTACTGAACTGTCATGCTAACTTCTCTACATTACACTGTTCTGCAGAAAAGCACATAGAAATTACTTTCAAAAGATTTTACTGGTAATCAATGTCAAAACCCACATATAGTAGAGATACATTAGGTATCTAGTGCAGCAGAACAAATTATTCCAAAATGTATTGGCTTAAAATAATAAACATTTCTGATTTTGTAATTTCTAAGGGTGCTGTTCTCTCAGGGATCCTCACGAGGCTACAATCCATGCATTTCCTGAGGCTGCAGACATTTCGAGGTTCATCTGTGATATTTGTGTACAAACTCACATGCAGGGATGTTAACAGATCTTACTGACTGTTGTGTGGGGAAATACGTCCTGTGGAATCATTCCCACGATATGGATGCTGGCTTCCTTCAGCAGCAAAGCAAAAGAAGGCAAAAAGACCTAAGCCAGTATGTGTTTCGAAACCTAATTGCAGAAATGACACAGAAAGATTTCTGCGAGAGGGTAGTCACTAAAAATGAGGAAGTTCAGTCACACTCAGGGGACAGGTGTCACCGGAGGGCGTGAACAGCAGCAAGCACAGTTCTTTAAGGGACAATCTAGGACCTACCTTCCAGAATCAGGAAGAAATAAAGCAAACCTGATTAAGCTACAACAGTTGCAAAACGCTGCCTGCACACACAGTCAGGTTTGCTGTATATTCTAGTTATTCAATACTTTTCCATTTTCTTGGCAAATCGATTATGTGTGTCACCTGTGTTGGTCTTTAACTAAAAGGCTCACTCATGACTGTTTATTCTTTTTTTATTTTCTAAACAGAGAGGGACAGTGAGAGAAAGAGAAAGAGATAATCAATTTTTTTAATTTAGTTTTTCTGTGGCCTTCTTGCTCTGACACTCCTTTGTGTATGTGGTGCTGGGGTTCAAACCTGCATATGTGTGCATGGTAGGCAAGAACTGTAACTGCTGAGTCACCGTCCAGCCAGATGACTGTTTATTCTTGAAGGCAAATTTAGCTCCTAATTCATTATAATTTGTCATAAATGTATGAATGCTTTATTATAGGCTATGATTATTTTATTTTGTAGCACAAACAAATTTATATGTGCTCTGATTGCTATAAGTTTATCCATGTGTTTGGAAGGGGAAGAAAGGAATGGAGAAAGAAAAGGGAGAGGAAAAAGGTAAAATCAAAGAGAAGGAAAGATCAGCACTATTACTAAAATGCACTGAGTACTCATTACATGGAATACACAATCCTAAATTCTTCATAAATACATAATATATGAATAGAAACCAACATAAATGTATATTTGTACTTAATGTAAATATACAACTATGTACACATAAATGTATATTAAACTACTCACAGTTATTTATTTATATAAAATATATAGTATAAATCATGTGCCTATTTAATTTCCTTAATCATTTGAAAAAAAGCAATTATTATTCCCATGCTACAAATGAGTATGAGCTCCCTCTATCAGAACTGGAATTTAGTCCAGATGGTTAGAGTCCATGCTTTTAACTTAACAATTTCTCCTTACATAGATTCAAATACAAACTCAGGAACACGTCTTTATTCATAACCCAAATAATGTAAATTACAAAAAAAGAATCCAAGGTGAGTTTGACAAGTAGTGCACATGTCAGGTAAGGAATAAATATTGATTGGATAAATAATTTAATGCCATAGTTGAATTTGAACATTCTGGAAATAGTGAGATGGGGGGAAAGTTAGGCAGTCAGTGTAGGCAGAATAATGCAGATCAGATCGATAAGGAGAACATTAACTGATGGTCATTTTTCCTGAGAGGGCAAAGAGCATCCATTGCCCTAAGTAAGCAGAGGTGCACATCAGCTCCACATCCCCTTCGCTAACAAAGGTGATCCAGACAGCGACTTCCCTCTGCTAATAAAGACGCTTGTGGCCCAGGATCAAAGACTAGGTCAGACCAGAATTTTGCGCTCAAGCTCCTAGGCATCAGGGAGGGAAGGCAATGATTAACTAAAGGGGGAGAATCTTGAGGGACTATAAGAAAGATGAGCTGGACTCCCTCTTTGTGTTCTTGGCTCCTCGACTCCGTTCTCCTGGAGAAGTCTTTTTCCTTCTATCCTTTCTTAAATAAACTCCGCTTGCTCTGCTTGCCTCGGTGTCCCTTGGTTTCATTCTTCGACTCCAAGAGGACACGAACCTGACATCCACAAAACGGCATCAATAGGAATGAAATAGAAATACAGTTCATAAATTTAGACACTTGATTTGCAAAATGTGAGAAAAACTGATACAAAATACAAAATTAAAAAAGTCATTAAAAAAGTATAAAAAGAAAAAAGGAGAAAGGAACGAAAAAATGTATGCTATATAGGAAAAAACCCTATAAACCTTATAATTTGATGTTACATTTAAAGATTAGGATGGATTTCTTTTAATCCAGCAGCCTATCACTTATTTTACATAATTAAAGTTGAACATAATCAAAATTTTGTGAATCTAGAATTAAAGTAATATAATAAAGAAGGTTTTAATATGAGATATGATATAATTGTACATACCCAAGGAATACAAATTTTGTAAATACAAATTAATCATGTTCAGGGTTTTAAAATGTATCAGTAATGAGTAATAAAACTTATTATCAGCATACAAATGCTAATATGAATATTTCTTTTTAGTTAAAAGAGACAAATTTATAGTTATTTCACTAAACTCTGCAGGGTTCTGGAACACAAGAACTTACGGAATTTAATATATTTCTCATAAAAATGTCTCAGAAGTATTAATTTCATGCTTGACACAACTTTTCATAGACTTTGTGATTTTATGTCTCTGATTTACAACAGTCTACCTTTTTGGATGATAAACTTTCAAATTGCAGAAATTTTAAAACTGAAAGGATATATCTTTTTTAAATATAACAAGAATGTTGGATTAAATATGAAATATGGACCTTGAAGTGAGTTCATTTTCCAGTGATAATATAACTACAATAGTTCTATATTTATTTGTAAAAATGTAATATAAATTAAATATTGAATAATCAGTTTTTTACTTGGTGGCTTCATGTGAAATGGAGTAAACCTTACACAACAAAATATGCAAGAATTTAGGATTCCTTACTCTTTTCTTTCAAATAACATAAAAATAGAAATAACATAAATTTAGTGTTCCTTCGTATAAGAGTGGTTCCCATACTTTTAACAAACACATGGCAGGCACCAGACTGCTTCTAGGTGTGGTTCCTGCAAAAAGCACATTTTCATAAATAATTTGCATATGAATGAAGAGAAAACTGTCACAAAGTGGTTATTCAATTCAATGCAAAGAAGAAATAAATATGCTTTGTTGAGAAAGTAACATTTAGGAAATACTAGGCTTCATTAAAAAGAAAGGACACAGGATTAACAACAACAAAACCATGATATTAATAAACAAACAAAAAAATGGAGACAGGGATGGGTTAAAAATGATTTACATCTTCTTAACAAATGAGAAGCAAGCCAATACAAATAATGGTTCTCCAAGTACATTCTGTTTCCTAGCTTATGAACAAATCAATTCCAAGATTTCTCCTCATGAAAATTCTGCTTTTACAAGTTGGAATAATAGCCTAGCAAAGTGATCCATGTAATTCTCAGACTATAGAGCTTTTTAATACTCTAATCACTATGCTTAGGGAATGTACTGAGTGATGGTACATATTTGTTGAATGAAGGAATCTGCTAGTTAAATTCTCTTTATAAATTAATCATCTCCAGTCTCTAAAGATAGGGACCTCATTGCCATGGCATGCCAATGCATTACCAGAATTTAAATATAATATCCTTGCTATAAAAGCTATGATTGGCCTTTATACAAGACATTTCCATTGATATTATGTTGGAGATTTATTTAATAAAAATGAATCTCTCTTAGGCTTGATAAACTCAAATATTTAAAAAAGCTGTCTTGAGGAAATGTTGTAGAAATATTAATTTAAGATTTCTCTGTACTATATCTGTGGCTCCTTTCACTCCCCATGGTGTTTCACAACACTGCCCATATTTTTGTGATAAAAAAGTTTTTCTAAACCAAAGAAAATTTAACTGAACATATATTCTCATATTTTTTGAACACTTAAATTTTGCCAAGGCAAGAATTATAGGACTCATCAAAAATGTAGCCACAGACTCAGTGTGTACTTCTTGTTATAGAAGTTATCACTTATCTTAGGGATCAAATAATTTTTTACTAAAAGGATATTTATAGAAATCATGATAGACTAAATAGAAGGCACTTTTCACTCTTTGTTAGCTATCACACAACTGTTCCAAATTCTTTCATGATCCTATGAGGAGAAAACACCATTCTCCCCAAGATTAACTTTTTTCTAATGGGACAGTAGTTCTATGCATGAAATTGTCAAACAATGTAAAGAAAGATGAATCCCCCCACACATTTATTTTGTAAACAGTGTATAGCAGTAAGATACATGTATTGTATGCAGTCCTTTCCCCCTCCAAAAAAACACTTTACTCAAGTTGAAGTTTTTGAAGGCATAGAACAGAAAAAAACAATGCTGTTAGGCACTATTTGGGGCACAGCCATGATGTACAAAGGAAAGAGATACATGGCAAATGGCAATGGTGCCTAGTCACCCAATCCATTTTCAATTCATTAGAACAGAGATATGCAGCTTCCCTTTGGTTGGACCTGACATTTGTCTGGCTGACAGGATTACATGAAACATGTCTCATCACATCTGGGACTCAGCATTTTTTTTCATAATGTAACATTTCTAAAATTGAAGTGTATCTTCTAATCAATGTTGTGCCAGAGTTAACTGAGTATACTTCTTCATTTTCTGTTGCGTAAACAATAGTGTTATCCAGCTGAGCACCTTCCCTGGGAGGGGATATCATGAACCAGGGCTTTCATTTATACCGTTTTATGACTAATGTATAGCTATTAAGACAAAGATGAACTGAACTGTCTTTTGATTAAAATCTGTCTTACTGTGTAAGATGTTGACTTTGGCAAAATATGTTAGTAGAAAAGAGAAATGTAGTTTTTCTAGTAGTTTTTGGTTTTCTTTTCCCCTTACTAAACTGATGGTTTGGGTCAATCGTGGCTTGATGATCTTGGAGAACTTGAGTGGGCTCTGAGAAATGCAAATAATTTTGTTGTTCTGATCACATCCACTCTTTGATCCAGTTTGAGGTCAGGAAGCAAAAGCAGGGTCATCAGCATGATTTTATAAGAGTGCCTCTCGGCTTGCAAGCAGATGCTTTCTGAGGTCACCCATAACCATTACAATACCATCATCTACCTAACATTATTTTTTTATTAAAGAATGTGAGTAATTTACACAGAGCAATCATGAAATTTTAGGTACCTGGTAGGCCTTCAACAATCATTTTCACTTCTTGGGTTGTCATTTACTGAATTTATTCTAAGCTTATTAAGCATAGCAATATATGGTAGTCAGAATTGGCAAGATTCTTGGGTGCCTGGCTAGCACTTTCTCAATCTGTTACCGTATTTGTGTTCATAAAACACAAGTTCTGTGGCTGGGGCGGTGGCTTGGTGGTTACAGCGCTTGCTTGGCGTGCCCATGTACATGGGTTCAAACCCCAGCAACCCATGTACACAACTAAGTGTCGGAGCAACGAAAGCTATGTGAAAAACTCAATAAAAATTGATTCTCTCTCTCTCTCTCTTTCTCTCTCTGCCCTTCTCTCTTTAAAAAAAAATGATAAAATACAAGTTCCCATTAGCTCTTTTGGAGTTATATAACATGATTGATAAATAGTGTCACTGGCAAGCAAAACCTGCCATCTCTTTTACTGCTAAGTCTAATCTTTAGAATTGTGGACTTTTGGGATTTGGGCACAAGACTCACATTTATCACCTTAAAATGCCTATTAATTTTGATCCTTCCATTTTTGTTGTCCAAAGACTGTAGGTTCTTTATTCTTTCTATAAATCATATATCATTCTCTCAACTTTTTTGCATATACAAATCTACAACTATGTTAGACATTTCAAGTTTCCAGCTGAACTGGTCCCAACTATAGAAATGAGAAGGAATTTAAATCCCAGGTTCCAGAACAATTAAAAATAAATTATTATTTGTTGTTCATACGCTATGCAGTCCATCCTATTTTGTTATAGTTCTCTGAACAAATTAAGACACCTTTAATAGTTGGTATCTGAAAGAGGTATATCTTGTAATTAATTTTAAAAAATTCTTAGGGTTGGAGATTTAGCTCAGTAGTTCAGTGGCAGAGTGCTTGCTTAGCACGCGCAAGGCCCAGAGTTCGGTCCTCTGCCCTGAAAAAAAAAAAATCTTGTTCTTTGTTAATTGGCCTCTGGATCTAATAACAAAAAGTGCATGAAATTAAATATTTTTTACTTTGAATATATTCCTAGAAGCAGATCAAGAAAAAGAATAAGAAAAATAGATCTATAAAAGTCACTACAGAAGTTTTTTAGGAGTAATTTGAAAATAACAAGTTCTCAAGAGAAAATTTGCCTTAACTTAAATACCAGAGTTTTAATATTTTATTTCACCTTTTTTTTTAACTCATTTTAGAATTTACTATGAGCCTGATATAGTGCCATACCCATAGTCCCAGCAACTTGGGAGACAGAGGAAGGAAGATCACCTGAGTCCAGGGGTCCAAGGCCAGCCTGGAAACACAGTGAGACCTTGTCTTGAAAACAGAAGAAATGTAACCAAAAATTAAAGCAAAGTCTTTACTCCCAAGGTGTAGTAATCAAGACTCTGTGATATTGGCCTAAAGGCACATGTACAGACTGATGGGACACAACTGTTAGTTCAGAAACTCTCATATTTATAGTCTATTTATTTCTATCATACTTGAAAACAAAAGAATGAGGGAAGAATAATCTTTTAAAGAAAGGTGCTGGGACAACTGGCCATAAGTCACATGACTATTGTCTTCCTCTTATCCCACTTCACACATTTCTCACACCTGCCTTGTGCCTGTGACTATTTGACTGTTAAACTCAATCTAATCAGTCAGCCAGTACTCAAATTCTGTGTACAATTTCAATGTTGTCTTAATTCATTTTGTGTGGCTATTACAGAATACCTTAGTCTGGGACACTTATAATGATGAAATTTATTGGCTCACAATTTGGTAGGCTAGAAAGTTCAACAAAAGGGTACCATCTTGTGAGGACCTTCTTTTTCTGTACTAACATGGAAGGCATGACAGGGCAGAAGGAACAAGTGCAAGAGAGGTGAATCCACTCCTGAAATAATAGCATTAATGTATTTATGAGGGTGGAGTCCTTGTGAACAAAACACTTCTTAAAGATCCCACTTAAATTATTTTTAGTACATTATAATTATACATAATAACAAGATTAATTCTGATATATTTGTATGAGCATGGAATATAATTTGCTTTAATTCAGTCCTAAGTACCTCCGTTCTTCCCCGCTCCCAGTTCCTTTTCCTCCACACTACTGGTCATTCATCTATTTATAATTTTTTTTAAATGAGTGCATTTTAGGTAGATAAATGTAGAATTCATTGTAGTATATAACTCTTTTTATTGAAGGGATCACCAATTTTATTTTTCATCTGGTTTTTGTTTTTCAGATACTTTAGTTGTATATGTGGTGCTGCATTTCGAACTTGAGTCCTCGCACACACCAGGCTCCACTGCTGAGCCACCACTAAACTCAAAAATGAACATGTCACGCCACTAAAAAAGGAAACAAAAAAAAAAAAGTAGAAAACTACGTGGGCTAGGTAAACATAGCCCTAGGTTAGGACACTTGCACATACTTGCAATTTGCCGATTTTCAAGGCCCTGGGTTTAATTTGTAGTACTGAAGAGAGAATAAAAAATAATAATAAATGAACATATCTAGGCTTATAATTTTGAATTACTTAACATTTAGATGATCATTTTAAAAAATGTCAGTATTTTTTCCATGAATAAAATGGGAATAACAATAGCCCAGCCCCCAGAGTCGCTTTTGAGGAATAAGTAAGGGTACATTCTCATGGTACACTACTACGCATGCTGCTATTTCTTATTGAGCAGTGAACATTTTCTCACCAGTTTCAGTATATTCAGGAAGCCTTAGGCAAACCTATGACAAAATAAAATGCTTTTTTTCACCCTCCTACTGGTCCCTATTTTCGTTCTTACTTAACACTTGTATGTTATTCTTATCCTTTCCCTCAAAAAACCCCACAGGTTTTCCTCAGCCTCACATTTTAATGTTTAATCAAGTTCTGTCCTACATTCAAACTTCCCACTCTTGGATTTTGATCCTAATTTGTCTACCCCAATTTCTCATTTCCTCTGAAGCTTATGATCTGAAAACCAATTTGATACAAGTATCACTGGTAAAAATGAACCTCACACGTGAGCAAAAATCACAATTTAAATGTGAGAATTTATTAAGGTTTTTGAAAAGTCAAATTTATAGGCACATAAACATATACATGCATGCATGTGAATAATTTATGAGATACATATGTGTGCTCATTCGATTTTATTTTTATCATAAGACACATGATTCTGAAACATAATAGGGATGTAAAATTTGAAATTATCACCAACCTTGTAAAATAACCTTGAAATCATTAAGCATTAACAATGTAGTTCAATAAATGATGCATCCAACATCTAATTTTAAAATATTGCACTATCTGGTTGTGGTAGCCAATACCTATAATTCCATCAAATCTGGAGGCCAAGGCAAGAGGTTCCCAAGTCCAAAGCCAGCCTTAGCAATTTAGCAAGACCCTAAGCAACTTAATTAGACCCTGTCTTAAAATGAAAATTAAAAATTCTGGGAATATGGCTCAGTGTTTAAACATCCTTGGGTTTAATTCTAGTAGTATAATATATGTATTATATATATATATATATATATATACACACACTATATATATTATATTGCATTAGTGTATATATTATATTGCACATTTTTATAGCTTCAAACATTTTATATGAATATTCTTAAAAATGGAAACCTTTAATCAAATAGTTATATATATTATGTTTTCTGACCACTTATTTTTTTTATTAAAGACTTCATGCAGATAAGTGAAATAAACTATTAGTGTATGTTGAGTTCACTGAATCTCTAGGTGGAGCATCTATCCCCTCTGTACAAAATGAATATGTAATGAGAACAATTGTTAGCATCTGATAAAGCAATTAGAATGTGTATCTTGAAAATATAAATATCATAAGAATATTACATATACAATTATGATATTTTTTCCGTAAATGAACAGGGTAGTTCAGAAGGTACCAACATTAATGCATTCAAAATAATTTCTAATTTCTACCTGCATAATGTATAGCACCATTAGTTTTTTTCTAATGTTTAAATGCATTTGTATTAACTTGTTAGAGTTAATGGATTGGAAAATAAATAATACAATAAAGTGGCAGAGAAGAATAGCTATTAAACTTTATAATGAGAGAACTTGTACATGAAACATTTTTTAAATATATTTGTTCTTCAATTCATTTATTGCAATTCCAACTTAATATCTTATTGAAATCTCCAGCAGATAATTACATCCATTTATCATGAATTATTTCCATGCATTCATTCAATGAATATTTATTAAACATTTTTAACACTTATTTTACACTAGGAAATATATGTGTATATGTAATGAGTATAAATATATACAAATTTATACACTCACATCTTGGAGTACTAAAATTATGTAGACATTTATAAGATACTAAACACATATATACACTTGCCAATTAATAACACAATTTCTGATCTCAAAGTTGTATTCCTGGAAATCTAATAAAATTCTATAAATTAGACAAATACTTCATAATAAATAAATGTTTATTATTCAAAAATTTGAATGTAAATGCTTTGAGTTGTAAAATATTTGAATAGACTTCCTTGGTACAGTACATACTGGAAGGGCTACCCAGCAACGCAAGTGTTAGAGGTCTGGGTAAGGCTTGCCGATCATGGGGAGAGAGTGCCAATTCAGTTGGATTTTTCGACAATAAGCCATACTGGAGAAGCTCTATAAGTGCTTTATTAAATGCTATTACAAAAACTGTTGTAAATGCAGTATCAATTTAGCCTTGTATAGTTCCCTGTTGTCACTATTATGGGAAAAGTGTAGCAACATCAGCAACAGAGCCACAATAGCACCACAAATACTGTTGTTCAAACAACTTTATTTCTTCATTAACCTTTTTCATTCCTAGTGTTTAAAGTTAATACTATTTAAAATCAGATTTCTTTAGGTTTTGATCATCATACTTTATATATATATTAGACATTGAGATCCAGGGGAAAAGTTAGGCAGTCAGAATAGTTAGAAGGTTGGAGTCAATCAAAGTAAAATTGGGGTTCTTTTCCTTTTAAGATCAATTTGCCTTCCCCCAATGCTAGTAGGCAGAGTCTGGCAAGGTGGGCCCAGATGCAGACACTCCTTTCTGCTAAGCCAGGCACCACATTCTTTTATTGATGCCTGAGGTGCAAACCCAAGGATGGACCCAACCAGAATTTCCCATGCCCATGTCCTAGGTTTGGAGGAAAGGAGAGGATGACCATTTGAAGAAAGAACATCCTTCCAAAAGGGCAAACTTAACTGCCTCTTTGGCTCTGTCCCTTTCTGCCACTCTGGGGGAAGTCTGCTCTTTTCCCTATCCTTTGTTTTCTACTATTTTCTTAAAATAAAGTCTGAATACTATGCTTGTCTTGGTGTCCCTCGGTTTCATTCTTCGTCTCTGGGGGACATGAACCTGACTTCTACCAAACAGGCATCAACATGATTGTTCAGAGGAGTTTAGGTTCACAGCAATGTTGAGAAAAAGGTACAAAGTTTTCATATATCCCCTGCCTCCCATTATTAACATCCCCTACCAGGGCGGTACACTTACTACAATTGTTAAACCTACACTGAACATCACTGTCACCAAAAGTTTGTAGTTTACACTAGGGTTCCCATTGGGTGTTCTACATTCTGCGGATTAACAGATGCTGGATGATATGCATCCTGTATTATCATGCCAAATATGTTCACTGCCCTAAAAAAAATCCTCTGCACTCTACCTTTGCATACATTCACCCTGCCTGGTTCCTGAAAACCACTAAACTTTTACAGTTCCCATAGCTTTCTTTTCTCCCAATATCATATTGTTGT
The DNA here is from genome assembly GCA_004027875.1 of Aplodontia rufa. Classification (NCBI taxonomy): domain Eukaryota; kingdom Metazoa; phylum Chordata; class Mammalia; order Rodentia; family Aplodontiidae; genus Aplodontia; species Aplodontia rufa. The sequence goes on from PVKS010007331.1 coordinate 54,930, forward strand.
AGCAATTAGTATGCATCCTTTTCAGATTGGCTTCTTCTGCTTAATTATACACGCAAAATTCCTCTTTCTTTTACCGTGGCCTCATACCTCATTTACTTTTAAGTACTCAATAATATTTAATTGTCTGGATATACCATGTTTTTATTTATCCATTATCTATTGGAGAGCATTCTGATTGCTTCCAAATTTTGGTAATTATAAATGATGGTGCTGTCAGTATCCTCGTGTGGCTGTTTGTGTAGAAATAAGTGTTCAAATCTTACAGTAAATGCCACGAAACACACTTCCTGGATTATATGATAAAGACCACGTTTAGTTTTGTAAGAAATGCCTGTATTTATTTATTATTTATTTCTTTAAAGAGAGAGGGATAATGAAAGAGCAAGAAAGAGAATTAAATTTTTATTTACTTTTTCATGTGGCCTTCGACGCTCTGGACTTAGTTGTACATATGGTGCTGGGGTTTGCACCTATGTCCTTGCCCTTGCCAGGCAAGCGTCAGAACTGCTGAGCCACTACTCCAGCCCCCCTAACTATTTTTAAAGGTGGCTGCACCATGTTACACTCCCACCAATAATGAGTAAAGGCTCCTGCTTCCTCAGCCTGGCCAGCATTTAGAGATGTCCTTGTTCTGAATTTGGGCTATTCTAACAGGCAGTTAAAAAGTCCATGGACTTTCAGATGCAAAAACATTTATACATCAAAGGACAGAGTTCTAGGAGTAGCCTTTTATCCAAAGGTGGGAATTAACAATGTGGTCTTCATCATGTAACAATCCTTAAGGCTTGGTATGACTAAAAGTATTTTGTATGAGCTATTCAGAGTATCAGCTTTTAAGAAGATATTTTCAAAAATCAAGTGAATATTTTACACCCTTGTTGAACTGATCTCCAATTCCCTTTGATTTCCTCTGGGTAGAAAGTTTACTATAATTTAGCCCTCTGAAGGATTGTCCATATTATGCTTCTACTTTTAAAATTAACACACAGTACTTTACTTTCTGACCAATTTTATGTTTAAGATTAAATTCTTTAGGTTTACTACAGCTATTTATCTATTGCCCTTGTTTAACAAGAAGACTATCTATGATTACAAATATATATTTTACATGAACATATTTTGAAGGAAAGCTGAGTCCTTGTTGTCTGGGTAGTTGTGAAAGACACAGTAAATTGAGAAAGACTTTGTGCTGAATTTTAATTCTATTGTTATTTTAAATATTCTTCACTTTTTAAGATTTACCTTTGTATTTGTTGATGTCACCAAAGCAACTTAAACAACTTCTCCTTTCCTCAGCATTCATTTTTTAGTGGCTCTGCATATATGTTTTAACATTTTTTAAATTGATAGTGGATAGTAATTTCTGTCAGAATCTGACTTTACAAACTTTACACCACTCTTTTTTATTTTATTTTTGATTAACATGTATTCATTCTACATATTAATAGAGTTAAGTGTGATACTTCAACACAAGCATACAGGAGAGACTAATCCCTTCTTTTGTTGTTTGTGGCAATGGGGTTTAAATCCAGGGGTGCTCCACAAACCACACATCATTTTACTTTATTTTATTTTATTTATGACATAGTCTTGCTAAATTGCAGAGGCTGGCCTCAATCCTCTGATCCTTGCCTCCTCCCCTCCAGTGACTGGGATTATAGCAGTGCCCCACCTTACCAGGTGGCATGTCTGTTTTTAATAGTTGTTCTGCTATGCATTTAACCTTTTAAAAAGTTCATTTCTCTTTGATTCTGAAGATAGCTTTTGTTGATATCTGCCACAATTACAACTGTTGACAAATCCCTTGCTTCTTATTTTTCTTTCCAAATAACTCATTACTGTCACTTAATAATTACTATGTTGGTGTCCTAGTTTTTGTTCTCATAGTGGCCTCACTATGTTTAGATGTGACTGTTTCTAAGAATTTCTTTTTCATTTATCCTGTAAATATTGTCATCTCATTTTCTTGAAATCTTCACTTGGATCTTGGATCCACTTCAAGTGGATCATTGTAATTCAGTCCTTAATACATATTAAGGTACATATTAATACATATTAATACATATCAATGCATATTAAGGTACATATTACCACATATTAATACATATTAATACACATATATATACATATATATACATATATACAATATACAATATACATAAATACATATATATACATATATATAATACATATTAATACATATTGGTATTGATAGATGGTACCATATGATTTCCTAGAATTGTTTCTTTTAACAAATCAATATTTTCTTCAACAATATGTAGTTTCTCTGGCCAAAGCTATAATTAAATTCAAATTGTAAAAACTATGTTACAGTATCAATTTATTTGATCATCACAGGTTATTAGATTATTTCTGCTTATTGTGCTATTAATTGCTATGGTTTGAATATGTTTGTCCCCTCTGAAGCTCATGTTAAAATTTCATTGCCATTGTAGAGGTGTTGGGAGGTATGGCCTTGAAGAGGGATTCCTCAAGGACAGAAATGAGTCATAGAATTAGATCTGACACAATGAGACTGGGTTTATTATAAAGTCAGGTCCCCTGTGTAATGCATCTTTCAGCTGTACCCATCTATCTCCCCTTCTACTTTACACTGTGGTTTGAAGAAGCCTTGAGACTTCACCAAAAGCAAAGCAAAGGCTATCAGACGCCCCAGCCTCCCGAAGCATGAGCCAAAGTAACCCTGAGTCTTTATAAATCATGGAATCCAGGTATTCTGTTAAAACAGAAAATTAACTAAGACATGAACCTAAATCACCATAGAATATTCTCCTACATCTTTGTCACTTTTGAATTGTAAAGAAATATTCAGACATTTATTTTGGGGGCATCAAATATACCAAATGGAAGCTCATGTTTTCAGAATAACTTCTTACTTGCTTATACCATGCATCTCAGAAATAGCATCATTTCAAAATTAATTTTGTATTAATTTCTTTTTCTAGTTGATATCAGATGAGGTAAGCGGCATAAATAAGATCCCCAAACCACAAGGATACAAATCAGTGGATTAAATTCTTATGCTTTGTCATTTTCTCTTTTTTTCTCCTTTAAGCAGAATATATGGAAAGGTAAGTGTTTTGCACACTTTGGAAGAATATATTTCACTCTATGGTTTCATTAAATTTGGAGTATGTTCCAAGGGTACAAATTTATGTTCAACTGAAAATGGAAATATACCACCAACTCCAAAGTATTGGCCTTAAATAGTCACAAAATTCAAAACCTCCACGTTGAAAGATCAGCAATTCCTCCCAGTCTCCCACTAAATGAAGTCCCACCATCAAATTTCCTGTTTACCACTCTAAATGACTTTTATCAAAGAAGTTTCCTTCATTCTAGTTATTCTGAGTGCAGAATATTATTTTGTGTTTAATAATTGCATTTTGCAAGTGTCCAGAATATATTTTTTTCAAATTATTTAGTCTTCCACAATTCCAAAATCAGAAGTCAGAATTTAAACCAAAGAATCATGTTTTTTTTAAATTATTCTTGTTAAACTGCTTTAACATGTGAGGGGCCTATTCCCATATTGAGAATATGCATCACAAGTTCAGTAAAATTTCCTAAAATATGATAAGCAAGAAATTCATTTTATTTTTACAACTTCAATTACCCCTACAAGTAGCTAAAACTACAGGAATTCTTGATAGGGATGGAAATAAAAGAAACTGCAATGTTATTGCCGAACTCTTAATTCCCATCATACGCAGGCAATAAAGAGTAGGACTATGTTTGTTGTTGCTGTTGTTTTCTTTTGGTAAGTGGACTGAGCCCAGGGGTATTTAATCATGGAGCCACATCCCCAGCCCACTTTTTAATTTTGAGACAGGGTCTCTCTAAGTAGCTTTGGGCCTTGCCAGGTTGCTGAGGATGCTGGCTCCATGGTTTTCATGTTTACCTGTAGAGAGCTTCAAGACTCATTCCTCTCCCCTTTCCTTTTCTTCCAGATCTTTCCATGCTAATATCAAATCTCTGACCCTCCCTCCTTTAGCATCAATTTCAAATTCAAACTATACAGCCTAAGCACACCCCTTCACAGATATAGGAAAGCTCAGATCTGTGGTTTTTCCCAGACTTTTCAATCACTCTGGATGCCTCTGGGAGCCTCCTGACTCTCCCCACTAAGACTTTTTACATGAGGGATAAAACTTTAAACCTCCTGGGCATGTTATGCATTGTATCATAACTTTCACATCTAAATCACATTGGTAATGGAAGTCCACAGTTTCCTTGTGGTAGTTTTACAACAGCAGAATATTTATTTGGCAAAACACTATTTATAAGATGTGAATCGTACCATGATTATTTGAGAATATTGATGTTATTATCAATCAAAATATTTTTATGAAAAAATAGGATTGTTTAAAAATAAATTTATATGAAAAATTAAAGAACTGTTTATATATTCTGAGCAATCTTGGTTATTCAAGAATAGGAAAGTTAAAGGGTATGTTTCTATAATTTGAATTTTGTGTTGCCTGACTTAAATTCCTTCTACAACAGAGGTATATTTTATTCCTAATTTTAAATGGCAGTAAGTGAATATCAGAATAACTATAGTGAAGATAAAATCATCATAAGGTTTTTGTACATTTCACTTGGGACGCATGCAGTTTTCCTTTGTTGAATGTTACTTCTCTGCACAAATCGTAATAATATTCCCAAGTGTGCCTGTCTCCTCAATTATTTCACTTCTGTTGATCAGAAGACAAATTACTCTATGAACTTCATGTGTGTGTGTGTGTGTGTGTGTGTTAAAGAGAGAGACTGAAGTGGGGAGAAAGGAAAGAGAAAGGAGTTGAAATGAGTTGTCTCATGTGAATTTCTAACTGGCAATTCAAAATACTAAAAGCAGCAAAGCACGCAGAAACATATTGAAGGCAGGCACGCTGCAGTCCTGAGTCTGACTTACATGTGTCAGTTTGTAGGACAGGTTGGGATCTCAGGCAGTATTTAACGCTGAAGACTTAAGGTAAAATTTCTTTTCTGGGGAAAGCTTTTGCCCTTAAGGCCTTCAACTGATTGGAAGAGGGCCACGTTTATTATCAAAGGCAATCAAGTAAGCTAATTTTAGAGGGCAAGCACATGTACAAAGAACTTCATAGCAATGCCTCGATTAGTGAATGGCTAAATCAGCACTGCAGTGTAGCCATCACAATGCACTAAGTACTACTTAATTGTGATGCTGGGCATACTCTACGCATGAGCCATTGAGATTAAACTGACTAAGTTAACACAAAGTAAATGTGATTTCTTTCATTTCCTTTTTTATAATACTTAACATCAACTGGACACTTAGAAGCAGTTAAATACATTAATCGAGTGCAAGAATATGAAGTACAAGGAATATTATACACTGGTAGTGTGGATGTAACAAGTTATGACTTTGGAGCAATGTAATGTTATTTGACACATTTGGAGATGTGCCAATCCATGATATAACGATGTTCCTTACCGGAGAGGCCTTTCATGTACGCAGTTTCATATCACAGTATTAATAGGACAAAATATTAAATATAAATAAGGCAACAGATAAGTGCATATAATAAAATTATCAAAATTGAATGGAATTGAGTATTTGTAACTTCAAGAATTGGTATAATTGAAACTCATCATAAGGTATTTGCAGAATAATTCCGTTTATGCAAAGACGTATTGAAGGCCTGGAGTGGAGTGGTGTACCTGTAAACATAGCTACTCAGGGCCATGGTAGGTGTATAACAAGTTCAAACCCAGTCTGGGAAATCTGGGGATCCTGCCTCAAAATGAGGGAAAAAGGGCTGGGATTTATCTCAGTGTTAGAGTGCTTCCTGGAATATGAGGCCCTGAGTTCAATCTCCATGCAGAAAAATACATACATATTGATTCAAAATTAAATACTATAGCTGAACAATGAAACAAAACTGCCAGGAATTATTTTAAAAGTAAGAAAGGAATATGATTAGCTTAAATTTGAGAAATGGCATTCAAGAAGTGTGACAAGGATTTGTGATTTTCTCTTTAACTTGAGCTTTGATAAGCAGTTCGTCCTTTCCTTGTCATTATTATGGCCTTTTTGGTATAGATATTTTCCAAGTAAAACTGTTTACAAAATGATAGTTATCTTTTTCTTTTTTTAAAGAGAGAGGGACAGTGAGAGAGACAAAAAAAAAAGAAAAACAACTTTATTAATTGTTTTCACATGGCCTTAGCTGCTCCAACACATAGTTGTGTACGTGGTGCTGGGGTCTGAACCCGGCTCCTTGTGCTTGCCAGGCAAGCACCAAAACTGCTGAGCCACTGCTCCCGCCCCAATAGTTATCTTTTTTATTAAAATGCTTGCCAAAGCATGTAAAATACTGAGGCAAGTTTAAAGCCCCTCCAAAAACGAAAAAAGTCAAACATAAAATTTATAAAAGCATAAATCCAATTTTCATGTATTTATACAAATTATGACATACCCAGGAAATATAAGAGTGTCATGTCAGAATTTAGAGTGGTTATCTTTGTGTTGTGACAACAGCTTGCAATTACATTATTTTCTTAAATATCAAACTTTCTTCTGAGTGTGTTCTTGTGCAAATTAATGTTTAGATATTTTTAGACTATACTCATACTTCACATACATTAAGTTAATTTCAATTAATAGACATTGGTTTTGTTTTATTTTGATTTTTTAGAGAGAAAAATTTTTCCATCTGGTTTTGTTTTTCCTCCACTTGGTTCTGAATGTGGTGCTGGGGATCAAACCTGGGTCCTCACGTATGACAGGCAAGCACTCTCCCACTGATCCACTTCTCCAGTCCCAGGTTGGTTTTCTTTTTGAAGCTGTTTTGGAGTACCTATTTAAGTCGTAAATGAAGTAAAATATCTTCTGAAGTATATTTAGAATTATTTCAAAAGAACTGAATTAGATAAAGACTGGAAACAATTGTTAACAGTGAGTCACAGTATCTACATGAAGGATTAATTTGAATGTTGTCAGAGGTGATCACATTCATGCCACTCAACAACAGCTCTTTCCTCATTCAGTATACTCAATGCTGAACAGTCTGGTGACCAGAAAGAGGTCATTAAAACAGAAGTAAATGGTACTTGAGATATCAGACTGTCTCCTTTACAAATGGCCTTATTACACACTATGTCTAAGAGATTTAAATCATGTTTGATGAATAAGAAAGGGGAAGGATATCTTTACAGTCACTTTTTAGAGGTTTTAAAGATACTTTGTTGAGCACTAAAGGAGTTAAATGAGATTTTAATGGACTTACTGTAAAAGCAAGTGACTTGTTTTAGTAGACTTTTTATTATTACATTTTATGGAACTCAGCATAAGATGAACAGCCAGAATATTATCTATTTTATTATAAAAATCATAAACTCATCTAGATATACCAACAAGCAAATCTTCACAAAATGTCCAACTCCAGGTTGATGCAAATGTGTCTTATATTAAATTTACTGATTCTTTTCAAGCAAGTATGACTACTTGCAGAAAAATCTGTCATAAAATAACAGAAATGCTTAAGCAATATTGTAAGATGAATTGTTCAGTCATCTGAAGGCGAAAAATGGTACAACAGTACTTTTGAGATTCTTCAGTTTCACCATTTGATTTTTGACACTGGAGTAACTTTAATTCAAAGTGAAACCTTTTATGCATGTTTAATATATTTTATATATATTTTATTAATTAAACATATAAGAAGTCAGTTATTATTTTTAGAAAGTTAACATACTTATTCTTTTCCACTACCAGAATCAGTTATGTAATATCAGAAAGAGGTATATTTTAACTTGTAATTATGTATTTATTTTTGTGTTACTGTAGATTTAACCCAGAGCCTCATGTATATTAGTAAAGTACTTTACTGCTGCATCCCTGACATCTGAATAGGGAACAATTTTATACTTACTCCTTGTTAGTCTAACGATGGAATCCAATGAAGAATGTAAAATCAATAGACTTTACAAATGACATTCTAGAAATGTGTATGCACATTATGATATATATCCCTTTAATACACTATTAGAAAAAAGCTGATATTATTAGAAGAAAAGTTGATATTATTAAGATTATTAGATATTTTTAAAAGAAGCTAAAAATTGATCCATTTAGCAGATCAAAATGTTGACATTAGAGTTATAATTTGCTCAAAAAGTTAGTGAATAGTACTTGCTTCAGACATGCAGAAGGTAGATCTTATTCTTTTGAGTAGATGTTATTCTGATGTTTGAGAAAATAAAACCTTGTTTCTTATGAAGAAAACAAACAAACAAAAATCCTTCCAAGCACTCTAATTAATTGGGCTTTTATAAAAAAGTATAACAATTTTTCCACAAAATTGTCCAAGTACCAAGTATTAATTTGAATGGTATGAATACATTCAATGAAAAGTTTATCAAGGGAGTTAGAGTGGTGGCTTGAGGGTTGGAGTGCTTTCCTGGCATGTATATTGACCCCGGTCAAACCTCAGCACCATGCGTACAGCTAAGTGTCAGAGAAACAGACCAGATGAAAAACTAAATAAAGTTGATTCTCTCTTCCCCTCTCTATCTCTCTCTGTGTGTGTCTCTCTCTCTTGCTCTTTCTCTAAAGGGAAAAAAATGTTTATCATGTAAATTTAATCATTCAAGAACATATTGTGGATGCTCTTAAGTTGATATATTTCCTTGATAACCATTTCACAGACTATAAATATGTTCTTACCTTAGTCTTAATAGTATGATAGTTAATTTGTTACATAAAATCTTTAACATCAGTATTGTTTATCCTGAATATTTTACAACACTTTCTATTATGCTACTGTGTTGTTATCAAATGTAACAGGGAAGAATCAAATGAGGTTCATATTTCCCAGTTCATTGGCTCACATTTGTTCAATGACTGCAGTAGACAAAGAAAATATCCAAACTCAATGGGAAAAAATAACCTTGAGACAAGCTTTAGATGTTAGTGGTGATAAATCTCTGATAATCTTTTCAGTATCTTTTATTTAACACAGATTTACTGAATAAAAGTAAATATCCACACTTTTTACTAGCTCCTGAGTATCCAAAAATGAGTAGTACACAGTTCTTAACTTCAGATAGCAGAAAGCTTAATGGGAACAATAACACACAAAACTTCTTCATAGTCATGGTGCCAGTGTTAATGATTCTTCAATGTGTATATTACTCCCATCTCCTTTAAATTCTTGTATTCCAAAGTACCATTTAATTATCCTACTGTACACTAAAACAGAAACAAAATTTGAAAATAATTCAACCTAGTTAGGAGGGGGAGACATTTTTATTCAGCAGTGTTTTATCCTCTGAAGACTTCAGAAAGAGAAAGATAAGATTGTTTCAATTACAACCAAAAATGGCAAGTTTATTTGTAGGACTGTGAAGCAGAGAAATTGGGAGAGAGGAAGAGATCATTTGGACATAGAGGATGGTTTGAATATAGAACAGGGGTGGGGGTGGGCTTGCAATTTTTGAATTTAATTTGAAACTCATTATTCCTGTTCACTTGTAAATCTTTCCATAACCAGATGCCACAGAACACAGGCATCCTAGGTGGATATTGGGAGCAGAAAGGGAGGACAGAGGCCCCTGACCAGATTAGATCCAGACCTGTGAGGCGAAGACCATTTGATCTGGGGGATTCATAGACGTATTACCATTGTTACTACGGTACATTGCTCGTGGTAAAATGATGGTGTGTGTTTCTTCTGAAACAAATATAGGAGCTATTATCTTACAGGAATATAGACTGCTAGGGATAACTTTAAAGCAAAGGAAATTGTTCCTTTTTTTTCTTTTTTAAATTTATTTTTATTAGTGCATTATAGTTTTACATAATGTTGGGATTAGTTGTCACATATTTCTAAATGCACACAATTCAGCAATACAATTTTTTCAATATCTGCCCCCCACATCCCTCGAACTCCCTCCTCTCGTCCCCTAATCCCTTGCCTTTCTTCTGGTCCTATGTTGTTCCTAAAAAAACAAATACAGTGACATAATTCTTAAACCTATGAAGAACATTTTTATATATATGGCTATAGTATATACAATGACATTTATAATTGCTTGGAATGTACCTTGCTTTATCTTAGTTCCAACAATTTCCCTGTTTTTTAGAAATAGTTTGAGATTTGTTTTATTTAACAGAAACAATTTCAGGGAAAATACTGGGAAATAATATTGTCCAAATTATATTTTTGCATCATATGCATGGATAAATATGTAATAAAAATCCAAACATTGTGTATAATTACAAAACTCCAATAAATTGTGGGAAAAATGTTAAAGAAAAAAATAAAGAAAAACATGTAACTATTTCACCAAGGTGTGGGTAGTGGGTAATCACATCACCTTAGTGTAGATTCCTAGGGCAATAGAAGCAGGGATGTCAAAGGCTGGAAGGGGTTGGAAGAAGAGATATGGTAAGAAAAAAACCAAATGAGGAAATCAGGTAGTGGAACTTGCATAGACCAACTGTTGCTATGGAAGATTCATAAAAATAAAACTCCCTTTCCTTTCTCAAGACTTTCTTAGCCATCCTTGATGAGTAAAGAGCTAGAGAAGATAACCGGAGTATCCACAGAGGTCAGCTTCTGGAATACTATGTCAGAAAGTAAAGAGTAGCTCTTGGGCCAATGGAAAGCATCCATGCCAACTCACTGTTCTTGTTGAGGGTTTCTAAGGAATGAGTACCCAGGTGGAATCACTCAGGATCTGTCAGAATAAGGAAGGACTTAACTTTGTGGAATGGGATATAAAATATTATGAAATAATGACAATGTATTAAATTTTTTGATTAAAATTAGATTTAACTGGGACATAAAACCACAGATATTGTACACATTACTTCAGTACCACATCATGTTTCAATACATGTACTCATTGTGTAATCAAGTTAACATTTCCATCTCCTCATATATTTATCACTTTTTATTGTATAAATATTCAAAATACTTTAATACAGGTTTTTTTGAGAAATACAGGACCTTACCACTAACTATAGTCACTCCACTCTGCAATAGCACTCTAGAACCTCTTATTCTTTTCCTACTGCAAACTCGTACTGCCTTTCTCCACCCTACACTTTCCAACAGGACATTGCTGGGAGCTATTAGAAGGCAGAGAAGGGAATATTTGAAATATATTTGGGGGTAGAATAGCACTTGATCATTCAGCTGGAGCCCATGCATCTCCTCTGCAAAGGTGTTTTCTCAGTTGTCACACTGGATGTCACTTATAAAAGACAAGTTCAAAGATATTACTATTACGAATTTCAAGACAGGACAACAGGGCATTAAACCAAGCACAGTACTCATTTTGAGGATGGTGCCCTCTTCAAACACACAGATTGAACAACCAGAGTTTCCTTGTTCTTGTGGGGTAGTGTCTGAAATTGGAAAGGAAAGTGGTGAGTTCCAAAGATTAGTCTCTGTAATTGAACTTCAAGCTTCCTGTTTGGGGATATGTGGAAAGAGTGGCAAAGAGTATTAAAAGAACTGGAGGTTTCACTGAAGAGGAGGAACAGGCTTAGAGCCATTCGAGTAGATAAAAAAAAAAATCTGAAATGATAGATTAAAGTCAAATAGTGGGATTTAGATGTCATTGTTTCAAAGAGCACAGGTGCAGGTGAAGACAAATAGTCAAAGCGATTTGTGAGTATCGGGAATAAAGGGACACAGTAAAGATGACAACCGGTGTTTATGGAATATGGAATATTTACTGTGGAGGAGTCTGAAGTACTGAGAATGGTCTAAGAAATGATTACTGTTATTCAGGAGATGTGCAGAAGGGATTATTGACCTGATCTATTTGGGAACTAGTTAAGAAGACAGTGACTCAAGAACCAGACTTTTTATCAATTCAGGATGGAAGCCAAAATACTAAGACTGAGGACAAACAACTCGTATTCTAGTGGGAAAAAAAAGTGTCATGTGTAAGATCCTGAATGGAGCTGCCAGGATGTGAATAGACCACTTATTTCTACATGATGTGGAATAGCCGGTAGCCTGTTTAGGAAGGATTGAGATAATTACAGGACTGTGAGAGTTCATCACTTAACAGACGGGGTAGAGTGAAATTAAAATGAATAGTTGCGGGGTTAGTGGAGGCCAATAATAAGTGCTATGTAGAGAAACATGCTGCAACATTTAGAACCTGGGCTGTATGGGTTTTCCTTTCTTCTAATTTTTATCACAATGAAAATTTACTTCTTGATCTCTGTGGTGGAGAGACACGGGGTGGCCCCGTGACAACGTCAAACCCTGGTTTTCATGCTATGGGTGAGTCCTCTGCTTGTGTGAGAGAATGACCTAAGTCTGCATTTTAATCAACAGAATACGGGGAAGGGTATGGGATTCCACTGGTAGGACAACGTTGCTCAACTGCAAGAAACTGAAGCCCAAAGGCAAAGGGCTCACATGGAGCTCAAGGCTGATAACTGGAATCTTCCCCAGTTGAATTTCAGAGGAGGCTGAATCCCCAGCCAGCACCTTGACTAAAGCTTTATGTGGCCCTACAGCAGAGAGAGTCAGGATGAGCACCTTTGAGAAAGTCAGGGTTCATTGTCTTAAAGGGCTACACCTGTTGTAGTCTGCTGACAATAAAAATAATCTATGTGTTGGGACTAGACCCTGGCCAGTGAGAAAGTTGGTCTATTATCATGTGTTAAATCCAGATAAGATGTAATGCTATATACAACATAATCCTTTTTAAGAGATATTGCGGGAAGGGGAAGGGAGAGATAAGGATGGGTAATTGGGGGGGGGCACTCCTGGAGATAATTGTAATATCCAGAATCTATACACATTTTATATTATTTTGTTAAAAACTTGTATGATTGTTCAAAAATTAAAAAAAAAATAATCTCAGGGTCCCATGATCCTGACTTATGTTTAATAAATGCCCATATCTGCACATTAAACTGCTAACAGAGATGTGAAGGAACGGTGGATTATTTGTTGATTTGACTGTTAAATATAAAATGTCTGAAGATGAGGCAATTTTCCTTACTTATATAATCTAAGTACATTAAGTATCATAATTGCTGGGCCTGTAGAGAGGACCAGATGGGGATCTACCCAGAGATTGCCCCATTAGTCAACTTAGAATACCAAAAATAATCATGTTGCAGTCACACATTAAAGTGCCTTTCATGTCTCACCAAGAAAAATGAATTTTCACAACTACATATTAATTTAAAAAGTAAGAATTTAGTACTTGCAGTGTGAATCTTTATAGGAACAAGAAAAAAAATTAAATAAAAAGTCCTTAGCTTGAGAAATTCTCTGTTTTGTGTGAATGTCTCTGCTTTGACATTAATAGAACATTTTATAAGTAACATTGTACATCCTCTTAATTTATAGATCCTTTATTTAGCAAATCGTTTCTTATTTCAATAGATAGAAAATCAGTCTAGACTTAAAGAATAACTTACAGAAAATACAAATTGCAAGAAAGGAAAAAAATGTCTGAAGTTATTTTTTATTTACAGAAAAGCATAATCATTTTGTCATGTCTTATTGTGTTTCCTATTGGTTTCAAAACACAACCACTGACTGTACTCGGATTTTCTTTACCTGATAACTACAGAGATGTACATTTCTGCAATGTTGAATTTTACAAGAGCCTTCTACAAGGATTAATAGAGTTTTGAAATGTATTAGTAAAAAATAGGTTATGTATAAAATGTGTGATATTGATAAAGCAGGCAGGGCTATTTTTTCTATAGATAAGTAACATAAAATTTCCTACAAATTATACTTGATCTTCTGCCAGATGACATTAGGAGAGAAAATAAAAGAATAAAGGAAGAAAACATTAGAAGTGTCAGGCTTGTCAGAAAATATTAACTGCATACTCAGTGTTTCTGGCATAAGAAAAGGGTTCAGCTCTTGCTTAAGAATGAGGAAATGAAAGCCCTGTCGAGAAGGGTGGACATTAGATCCTGGAATAAATTTGCTATGATGGCCAACTCCTCCACCAGAGGTCAAAATAATGCATCACAAGTGATGCAGGTCATGCAGAGAACAATCTTTCATGCAGCAGTGAAATTTAGCAGAATTTGCAAAGCAGACATTAAATGTATCATCTTCCTTTTGCCACTCTACTGTATCTGAGTGCTTATTATCAGATTTTTTCAGCATAAAATCTAGAGATAAAACCATGAACCTGATTTATGGAAATTTTCCCTTATTGTACACTCTACTAGAAGGAGGAGATCAATAATGAGATTTAATAGGTAACCTCAATTAAGAATGATGTTTAGGAGAAGGAAAGGAAGTCTATAAAAATAGGATATATGGAAAAATTTGATAGGAATGAGAGCATCTAAAAGGAAACCATGAGTGAATTGCTACGTGAAAGAGAGTTTTGGTGGACATAACTTTAAAGGAAACACAAACAAGGGATTGGGCTTGGAATAAAAAGCATGAACACTTTGGAAAGTTGTGGAAGGAGTGGAAAATTCCCTCTGTGGTCGTTGCTTAGAAAAGGAAGGTCATGGACACTTATCATGAAGAATGCTGTGATTTGAATTAGATCTCTCCTGAAGTCATCCATATGGAATGAAAGCAACTTAACATTCAGAGGAAGGCCTCAGCAGGTAACGTTCCTTTTCCTCTCTTGATGACACTACTCCCAACCTATTTTCTTATATGAAAATCTGCTTAAAGTTGAGAAATTTAGATGAATGTGATTTTTACTTCTTGTGAAGAGTAGGTCTCTTATCCCAACTAACAGAAGAAACTGAGGCACAGGAAATTTAATCAATTCTTCCAGGCAAGAAAAAAGTCCTGACAAGATTCAAACCACCAGGTTGCCCATAAAGCTTATGGGTTTATGTTTTTCTGGATTTCAGAATTCCTTTTAGAAATCTTTATAACAGCTAGATTTCTTTGATACAGAGAGTTTGCCTAATCAGTGAGACCAAAAAGGCAAATGGGAATATTTTCTCAAGTGGTCCAAGAAAGATCAATTTGTCAGATTTGACATGAACCACAGAGGAAAGGGTATACTTTTCTTGGATGATTAAGCCAGCTATTACTGAATGAAAACATTTACTTACTGTCATGCAAAATAGATAAATTAATATATTAACTTTCAAATTCTTTTAGAATTAATTAGATATGGTCCAAGACAAGGAATTGCAAAATTTTAGCAAATACATCTCTGTCAGAAATGTGATTAACCAGAGTCCTTGAATGGCCCCACCCCAACATCTGCTTTAACTTAGTGGGGAGGGGGTAAACTTCTGTCATGCCAATCTACTGATATTTGGATGGAAGGTTTTACTTATTTATTTACTTATTTATTTTTACAACAACAATAAAATGCAAAAGTCAAGCATACCTCTGTGATTTACCTAATAAATAGGAAAGAAACAGGTAGAACTAAAGATTCCTCTGAGAAGACTCCTTTTATTATATTTTAATCATATGACTTCTTCTGCCCTCTCAACATTTCACTTATTTGCATTTTAAACTTATCCCACTAACATCTAAATCGATCTCTTTATAGCCTTCCAATAACTTCATCCCAGGGTGTTCTCTATATAAAGACAATAATACATACTATTGGTCATATTTTTGTTCAGCTTCAGGCTTCCTAATTTATTTTGTTCACATAAGAAACATGTTACATAATGTGTCTCTTTTTGCCTTACTTTCCATATCTAATTATCATATTAGTCAAGAGATAGTTTTAGTCAGGTTCTGCTAATTTATTCATCCATACACTCAATGCTGGATCCATTTATAGTGTTGTAGGAGTATGTGATGCAGTTTACTAAATGTGATGCTGATGTTAATGATCCCTGCTGCAGGACCTGGATAGAGACATGGGTAGGGACATGGAGAGCAGTAACTCGGACCATGTGAGCATCTGAGTCAACTTAAATTGTCCATTGGCAAAATACTTTGAAGGACTGTTAGCAACATTAAGGGAATTAAGGGAATGAAAGAGCAAAAATATATGTGAATTGGATGAAATTCCAAATAATGTTTCAGTGAATCCTGTGGTGTTTCCCAGGCACTGTTCTGAAGAATAATAAAAATGCTAAAATCCTTTGTGTGTTGCATAAACCTTTTCCTAGATTCTAAAAATATGTTACCATCAGCAACTTTATTTTGAGGAGGCAAATACATTTTCCCTTTAAAATAGTTCTGATATTTTGTAATTACAAAAATAATGCATGAAATTAGTAGCACAGAGGAAGATACACACAAAATTACAACCATATTTTGATGTTGAACAACTAAAATACATATTAGCCTGTGTTAGGTGTTCATCTGTACATTTAAGGATTATATTAGACCACAAATTTATTCCTGAAAACTGTGTTAAAAAGCCAAAATTTAAGATGTAAAATTAATTTATTATGTTTTAATGGTTTTATGAAAAAATAATTTAATATTATTTACAAATTTATGTCTATATGTTCATGCAACCCTTTAAATGTCAGTTATCGATTTTAATTCTAATAACATAACAGGATAATATATGAAATAATTTTATGTACTGTTAAATCATATGGCTTTAATAAACACATAACCAACTAAGAAGAAACTTTTAAGCTCTTCATAACTATGCTTTATTATCCACTTATCCTATAAAATATGAAATGGTGTAGTTTAATATAATTCATGCATAGAAAGAATTGTAAAGCATAAATTTGGCATTCTTGAATTTCAGGATTGTTCATCTTAAATTCATAGCAGGCAAGCTGTTCATTATGTTCCAAGTAAACCCTGAAATACATTTTGTAGACCATGAAAAATAAAAAGTACTGAAGAATGAAAAGTGGAAGGTTTGTGTGGTATGTGGGTCGTACTCAAAAAATAGAACATAAAAATCAAAGTGCAGCAAACAAGGAATATATTTAACAATGGCTTTCGAATATCTGATATCTAGACCAGAATTACCTGCCTTCTGCCAATGCCAATTTTTTTTCTTCCAAAGGTTCATTTTCAATTAGACTAGGCCTGCTGCCCTAGTGAGGCTTTAGTGTGTGCCACAAAGGAAGCCAAGGAGCAACTGGGTAGTTAGGACCACACATTCTCAAAGTATCCCTCATGGGATGACCAAGACAGTCAGTTCCACTCTACTGTTAAGAATTTGCTCTATCTTCTTTTACCACCAAATGATTTCATTGTTTCACATTCTGTATTTGCATATGAAACTTTACCTCCACCTGCTATTACTAGCATTCATTCTTTTGTTCTCTTTCTTTCTTTATCCCTCTCAATCACCTTTAAGAAATTTTCTTTATCAAAACAGTGTGCTTAATTTGTTTACTTTTTCTCTACGACCTCTGTACATGTGTGCGGGCACCTGCCCATTGCATGGAGGGTTATGAAGTTGGAGGAGAATGGCTATGAGTCTGCTTATTGTTCAGTATGGTGGGGATAAGTAGTAACATCCATAGAAATAATCATTTGTTTAGAATATAAATATTTGGAAGTAATGATTGTTCTTACATGTGATATACTTTAACTTAAAAAATAAATTATTTAAATGATCTGAATGGAAATGGAAACCGATCAAACATATCTTAAGTATAAACTCATCTTGTCATCAAAAGCTTAAAAACAGGCATTAGGGGGAGTTGTAAATTCTTTGACACAGCTTGGGAAATACACCTAGAAAGGAGAATCAACTGGTTGCTTCAGAAAGCCAGTATATTGCTAGTAATTTGCTCAGTATTCACATATGTATACTTTGTTATCTGTAAAGAAATAAGGTGATTAGTGAGAGAGAGATAGGTTTTAAAGAAATTATCATCTTTTTCTAGCACTACTGCAGTCTAAGACTCATGATCACCCCCCTTAATGCTGACACATTTAGAAAATTTTAAAAATAGTCTAAAAATGAATCAGTAGGTTGGAGAAAGAATAATAAAAGGCCAAGAACTAAGTAGTTGATGAGCAGAAAATCAAATCTGTATTTACCCTGCTATTATTGTTGAAGCAGATCAACTCGAGTCTGTTTTTCAATCATAAGGCTAGAGAAAGATGACAAAGTATTTCTGCCTAAGATGACATCTGATAAGATTGTTACTATTCATATAAACAATGAAACTTATCAGTGTCTTGAACTTTGGTTCTGAGTGAAGAGTCACTTAAAATATTCAACTAAAGGCAATATATATAAAGATACATATGGATGTTTATATCTATAATAAACTGGGTGACTCAAAACTCTACAATTGGTACTTTCTTTTTTTTTTTAATTTATTTTTGAGCAACCTTACAAGATTTTAACAAAACAATATAAAATGTGTATAAGATGTGTATAAATTCTGGACATTGCAACTGTCCCCAGGAGTGCCCCCCCAATTACCCTCCCTTATCCCTCCCTTCCCCTTCCCGTTATAACTCTAAAAATAGTATTAAATTGTAAAGCATTACATCTTATCTGAATTTAACTCATGTTTCTAGACCAACTTTCTCATTGTCCAGGATCTAGTCCCCACCTCCACAGATGAGTGGAGACAATCGACCCTTAGATCTCTGGGTTAAGCTGATTTTACTCATCATGATCTCTTCCATAACCATCCATTTACCCTCGAAGGCTGC